>JAJPUD010023818.1:6316-19501 GCA_023553655.1 Myrmecobius fasciatus | reverse complement strand
TTTTTTTTTGGAGGGTAGACAAGCCTTTATTAAGTGCCTATTATATGCCAGGTACTTTATAAACATCATCTCATTTGATCCTAACAACTACCCTATTATTGTGCTGTTATTATCCTGATTTTACAATTGAGGAAACTGAGGCAGTCAAGGGTTAAGTGACTTGTCCAAAGTCACACAGCTAGTTAAATGTTCAATGTCAGATTTGAATTCAGATCTTTCTGACTCCAGGACTAAAGTTCTATCCCTTTCCCTACCAGCTGCCTCCAATGAACAGACTCTGGAATTTGAAATGCACATAATACATCTCATGAGGTAACATATATCTTCATCTCAAAATCTGAAAAGTTCCTAAATTTAGCCACATAACAAACAACAGGCTCTTATTATGGCACAGAAACGAGCAAGTAGGCAACGTGGCTCAGGAGAGAGATTCAGTTCTTCTATTTTACTACCAGTGTGACTTTAGTCAAGTCCCCTACCTGCTATGTTAGTTTCCTTATCTGTAAAATGAGGGAGTTGGACAAGATGACCTCTAAGTTCCCTTTCAGCTCCAAATCTACGATGGTATGAACTCATTATGTCAATTCAAAATGTAGTTTGTTCTGCTGATGGGATCCAGGTTTGCAGAGCTTGTAGAGGTCATACATAATTTTCCATAAATGTCCTCAACCATGACTACAAATAAACCTTTGCTTTTTGCCTCAAGGCAGGAGGGTTATGGCCTGTACTGTGCTCTATTGTATCTCTGAGTACCAGAAAATATATCACATTTTTCCTGCTGGTGCCTGGGCTCAGGCCATAGCTACCTTTAACTCACCAAGCCACAGGAATAGGGTTTTCCAAGGTCAGGCAGGACTAAGGTACCCACCTTGTTTCCTAGGAAAGATTCTCCATGGACTAGGATTTCTTGTCCTCAAATCCAGACAGTCCCAAGGACATCCAGATGCACTATTGCTTTGCCTTGTTACTTTTTCCATAATTATTTCACCTGTCTGACCCCCAATTCCAGGAGATCTTACATAGCTACCAAGTGGATTTTTGTTGCTGGAAATGGGAACCCAGACCTGGCAGTTTGCATGGTTCAGTGCTAGACTTGGCTATTTCACAGCTTGCAAAACTCCTAATTTGTTTAAGGATTTTCCTAAAGCAGGCAGGGGGAGGGGATGCCAGGGATTGAATAGACTGAGTTTTATTCTTTCTTCGTGAGACTTCCTGCAGTTTTATATTATCTCATGCAGTTATGAGGAAATGTAGATAATAGAAGTGTTTGCCTTATGCTGATTCTTTGTAGCACAGTTTACTTGGTTAAAAATCTATGCTGGCCCATGGATTTATTTTTTGCTGAACATTCAAAGCTTTTCCCATTATCTTTAAAAAATGTCTCCCCTTAAAGCTCTCTTGGCACCTTTATTATTGTTTATAAAGAGATGTAAATGTGCACACTAGTGTGCTAGGAGGTAGACAACCAACTCAAATGCTCATCATTTAGACCACAATTATACAGCATGGCTAAATGGGATTTTTTTTTGAGGAGTAATTTTTTTGAGCTATTATAATGGCAGATCCTGAGCCATCAATCATATCACAAATGGTTGATCCAATGTGATCATTAGGACAACTCAAACAACCATAGGTAGCCCGGTCATTTCAGCCACTTTTATGAGTGAATAGGACTGAATGTAGAGTAATAGTTTGTGACCCTTAAGTCATTTCAGTCATCATCATTTCACTGACCATGAGCAGTATAACTGGGTGAGCCAGTTTTATTTCCTGCTTCTCAGGCTATTTTTTATGTCTTACTCACCAACAGATATTTATTAAGATCCTACTATGGGTCCATCAAGCAGCTAGGTGATACACTGATAGAGTGACAGGCTTGAAATCACAAAGGCCCATCTTCCTAAGTTCAAATCTGTCCTTAGACATTTACTAGCTTTGTGACCCTGGACAAGACACTTAAACCTGTTTGCCTCAGTTTGCTCAGCTTCAAAATGAACCAGAGTGGTACAAACTACTCCATTTTCTTTGCCAAGAAAACCCCAAATGGTGTCACAAAGAGTTAGATACAACAGAAAACCTACTGGACAATAAGAGCAACAGCAGTGGTTCCATCACTATACATGGAGAGAGGGATAGGGGAGAGAAAGATGAAGCAGTCATTATATTGTACTGGAAAGAGTCCAGGACTTGGAAAGGACCTGAACATTCTTCTTCTTTCCTGTGTGACTAGATAAATCATATTTTCTCTGATCATTGGATTCCTTATTTCTAACATGGGAATCATAACAATTGACCAAGGTATACGTGTGTATTTAATTTAGTACATTTCATGGCACCTTGTGTGTGGTAAAAAGCAAACAAACAAAGAAAAATAAAAACCCAACATTGTGGATTGATTGATTGCAATATGACTTAAAGGAGAAAGAAATCAATAGGACTGCAGAATTTTCAGGTTGTAGCATTTGGGTTACAAAATACTCAGTGGAATATAAAAGAAAAAAAGAACTATGGCATTATATCATGAAAAGCATTTAAGATGAAATTGTATATAGACATCCTTTCTTTCATCCTTCCAGTCTCCCTAAATTTTTGATTCCTGATGGATCCTTCTTGCTAGTCCCCCACTAAGGCAGCCAGCCAATTTCTATTTTTCGAGAGAAATAAGAATTTAAGTTGGGTGAGAGAAAGAGCATAGATTTCAAACTAGGAAGGACCTCAGAGGACATCAAATCCAACTCCCTTATTTTTATATTTGAGGAAACTGAGGTACTGAGAATTTAAATGATTTGTCCTGATACTTCCTAAGACATTTGAACTTAATTCTTCCTGAATCTAGAGCCAGGTCCCTATCTTAACTTGGTTAGAAAAATAGAATAAAATAGAATTTAGAAGTATAGAGGAATATTTAATAGAATTTACTTTCTTGCCAACAGGGAAAGAATATTTTGTTGTTATTGTTGTTGTTTAATTAGAAAAATCCTTATGCATGTAAGTTTTTAAGGGCTTATACATCAGTTTTCTATGCTTTTTAAATGATATCAAATTTAAATATTGGCATTAAAATAAATAGCATTTGCATCATTTTAAAATTACTTTCTATTTCAATAAAATTTAGATGAAGATTTCAATTCTATAGCTCCCAAATTTCAGAACAATAGCTATGAATGACGGTTAAAAGTGCCTCATTTTTCTCTGAAAAAAAAATCATTTATGGACTATTAAGAAGGTAAGATAATATGTGATCTGAATTCACTCTATTTTTCCAAGATGGTGACCAATTTTAAATGTTCATGAATCTCAGTGGGGACAGAGAATCTTTACCTCTTGGGATTTTGTTTGTGGCATTTTGCATGATATTGGCCCACCACTGGTAACCACGTGGCTTTCTTTTATGTCCCACTTTACAGTGAGTTGATATTACGGTGGTTGTATCTGTCATAGAATCATACAATTTCTAACATACATAAGGTATGTGCCTCTGCAGAATCTCCAAATCACAGAACTTAAAGGAATGAAACTCAGATGTTAACTCATCTATCCCAAACCTAAACCGAAATCTGGTCTACGACATTTCTTAGAGGTGACCATCCTGCTTCTGCTTGAAGAATTCTTTGAAATGCCTCTGGCAGAATAGGAAGCCCAGTGAGCTATTCCACCAGCACACATGACAAGCCAGCCATCTCAGGTAGATAATGAGCTAGGCTTAGAATCAAATAAGAAGAGGAGATTTGCAGAATAGCTTTTGAAAAGCTGTACAGTGCTTTCTTTGGCCTTAAGCTATTTACTTGCTGTAAGTCCATCTTTAATTCTAGAGTTTTTCTGGGGACACAACTGGAGTGCAAATTTTGATTTCAGAAGAATCACAGTTCACCGGTGACTCAAAGAGCAATGGAAAGACACATGATAGACATGATCTCTGCAGCATGTTAGCAAGTGCTATTTGCATGCAAGAAGTGGCATGTGATTTATCAAAGACCTGTATGACTGGGAAAAGAAAATCCTGGTTATGTGATGAGAATGAAGGAGAACAAATGGACAGCTCCTGTGCTAAACCAGTATTAAAAATACATATGTGTGTATTTATATTTATCAAAAGAGTCAGGAATGTTTCTAGTAGTGGGCAAATCTGTTTTGTAGGATGTATGGAATGGAGTGAATGAGACCCTAAAAGAATAAAAAAGTGTGTTTGGATTGCAAGCTTGTAGAGAGAGATTCTTTCCTACACAAGAGAAAGCAGATCCAGTGAAATATTGATATGAGGACATAGCAAAATGCTTCAATCTAACAAAGAGACACTATGACATAAGGAGAGGGAGGAAAAGGCTTATGAAAGCTAAGGGCAATCAGAAACAGTTAGATGGCACGGTAGATAAAGTGCTGAAATTGGAGTCTGGAAGACCTAAATTCCAATCCAGCTTCAGATACTTAAAAGATGTGTAATCCTGAACAAGTTACTTATACTGTTTTCCTCTGTCTCCTCAACTGTAAAATGGGAGTGATAATAATATCTACTTTGCAGGGTTGTTGTAGAGAATGAATAATATTTGTATCAAATGAGAAAATAGTATTTGTAAAAAAAAAAACAAAAACACGTAGCACAATGTTCAGCACATAGTAGGTGTTATATAAATGCTTATTCCCTTTCCTCCCTTTCACAAAGTCCTAAAGGGTTAGGAAGGTGAAGCAATACTGATATGGGTATATGAAGTATGAGCAAGAAAAATAAAATATTCCATTGGTCATGTTTTGAAACAACATCAGCATTGGGGACAGTGAACTTTTTGCTTTTCATTTAGTTGAAGTTAGCCCTAGGCTAATGAGAAGAAGGAAAGTCACACCCTAGATCTAAATCTTTGCAGCATGGAGACATCAAGAAGCTTACATTTCTTTCATCACAGCTTTTAGCATCCCTTTTAACATCCATCTAGACATCAGTGAAGGGAAACTTACTTGTTCTCTTTAGAATCTTGCTTTTGCTCTAATATTCAGGCAATTCCTGCATTTATGAAAGAGTAACTTGTTCCCATGGCAATGAGGATAATGGTACAGCTTGGTGACATTGTCACAGAATTCTGGATTTGCTCAAAACCCTTTCCCAACAAATATAAATTCAGGAAACAATTCAGAAAACATCTCCTGATGAGCTTCTACTTATGCCAAGAAGGTTGGATAAGTAGTTCATGTTCCATTTTGACAGAGAAAGAAGTCAGAGGTCAGACAATGGTGGCCATATCATCTGTAGAATTTCTCTTTGCTCCCACCTTTAAAAGAAGGTTCTCCAAGTGGATACTTTGGTTAGGAAGGACAGAATTTTAAAATATATACATTTTAGTCTGGATCTGTAATTTCATTTTTAAAGGAAACTCTATCAGGATCTACTGTGCTAATTAAAGTATTAGAGTTACCTAAAGTTAAATGACTTGCCTAGAGTCTCACATGCATGTATCAGAAGGTGGAGTTGTTCTCTTATCTCTGAGGTTAATTTTCTATCCATTATACTATATAGCATAGCATTCATCAGTCAGTAGACATTTATTCAGGGCTTACTATATATTCTACATCTTGACCATTTTCTTACCTGCCACCATACAAGGAGTAATGTCATACCTCTTCCACTGCCACTTTGGAAACTTAAGCAAATTAATTGCCACTGCTACTGGAAAGGTGTGCTAATCTATTCCCCAGTGGCTCTTCTTATTATCTCTGTGACTTTGCAAGACAAAATACCTTCCCCAATCCTACTTCCCTTTATGTCAGTCAGCTGAAATTTATTAATCACCTACTAAATTTTAGGCACTTGTTAAAATCTGGGAATTTAAATAAAGAGGAAAAACCATTCCCTGATTACAAGGAACTCACAGTCTAAGGGGGAAGATGATATGCAAAGAAATATATGTAATGTCAGCTCCTTGAAATCAGGGACCATCCAGTTTTTTTATTCGTAGCACAATGCTTTCTACAAACTTAATAAATGCCCATTCATTCATTCATCCTTTTTTCAAGATATTGTCCTAGAAACTATGGCTATAAAAATAAACAAAAATTAAACAGACTCTATTTTGAAGGAACTTCAATTGTATTGGAGGAGACAATACCTATATAAATAATTATATAATAAATACAAGGTGAATTTGGAAGGGGGGATGGAAAAAAATCTTCATGTAGAAGGTGGTCCTTGAGCAAAGTTGTGAGGCAAGAGATGGGGTGAAAAAAGCACATATTCCAGGATTGGGGGTCACTAAGAAGTGCAAAGGTCTTAAAGAAAAGAGAGGGAGTGTCATACATAAGTAACAAGGTTGGTTTGGCTAGTCCCGTGAAGTGTGGGGATAATAATGTTGTTGTTTAGTTGGTTCAGAGACTTCCCCCCATTTGGGGTTTTCTTGACAACGATACTTTCTTCTCCATTTGTATTTCACAGAGGAGGAAACTGAGGCAAAGAAGATTAAATAGGGTCACACAACTAGTAGAGGCCAGGCTTGAACTCAGGTTTTCCTGATTCCACATTCACTTTATCCATTGTGCCATCTAGATGCCTTTATCCAATGCTTTTAGGTCTGTAAAGCATGTTACTTGTGTTATCTCTTTAATTTTTACAACAATCCTGTAAGGCAGAGGCTGTAATTATCCCCATTTATCCACTAAGCCATTGTGAGAATGAAATGAAATGTGGACACGAAAATGCTTTAGAAAACACAAGCCACCCTAGAAATACAAGGTAGGTTACAGCCTTCCCTCATCCCATAGTAGGAGGTTAGGTTACAGTGGGGGGACCCAGCTGTCAGGAGGAGGACTAGCCAGCCCATTTCTCCTTGAAATGCTTATATCACACAATTTTAAATTTGGCTACTAGTGGATCAAGTTATAAATTCGTCAGTTGACCCAGCATGTGAGGCTGACTCTAGCATTGGGCAGATGGAAAATTTATTATTCAGTGTTTTGAGATTTCAAACTTCACCATAAACATTCAAAGCTCCTTTTTTTCTGGAGAAGTTTCCTAAGTGCCAACTTGGCTGGTCTCTCATGCATGGGGCAGTCCTCTTGGAATCATGTGGCCTGACCAAAACTGGAGATTTCAAAATAGAGGTCGAAAGGACGGAGATTTTAAGTGCTTTCTAACCCTTTTATGTCTTCTTTTTCATTCTATTGCCTAAAAGATTTTACGCTAACTATGTAAAATATATATGAGGGCATAAAGTAGGGAACACCCAGTTTAGGAAACCTCTCCACAAACACAGATTGCAACCCATCTGTGACTTAGTAAATGATAGGATTATAGGATTGGACATTGGATTATAGCTTTGCAGTTGGAAGTTCTTTAGAAGTCATCTAGTCCAAGCCCTTAATTTTTACAAAGTAAGAAACTGAGGCTAGTAGAGGCAAGATGACTTCCTTGAGTTCAGGTAACTAAGCATCAGAGGCAGATTTTGACCTGAGGTTCTCCTATTTCAGAGCCACTTCCCACTGCCCCATATTGACATAAATATTGAGGAGTTATAGGATTAAATGCCTTTTCTGGGGACACTGAGCTACTACGTGTAAGGGAGTATATTTGAACTTCATTGTTCATGATTTCAAGCCCAGTCTCATTGCCACTGCACCAGCCTGCCTGGGGGAAGTCCTACATTTATACAAAAATGGCCCCAGCCTTTTCCCCAGCAACTTCGGAAAGATTGCCTTTAGAATAGAGCATTATAAAAGAAACGAGTTTGTGATATAGTAGCTTGACTAAGGTAAACCAAGAGAGGGAGGAGATGGCAATGTTCCACTGGGGTTCTTCCCTTTGGTGCATAGGATGGAGGCTCTCACTAATGAAGAAATATTCTTGTGTGTCATTAAAGCAGGAGCAGTACTTATGAGCCTCCCATGTCTGAAGTTAAGAGAGCTTTATTACAGTGATCATCCCTTGTGCTAATGAGCAGTGAGGGGCATCCTTTACCTAGTATGGAAAAATGACTCTGCTCCTGGGAAGTCAGCTTGATAGCCTTATCTTAATTGTTAATCCTCTGCTTTTGCTGAAGCCCAAAGCCTCCACAGCCATGACGAAGCCAGAAAGAAGAGCTTTGAGTTTCATTTGTCTGTCTGGAAAGAGAAGTATTTTAAATGTTTTCTATTTATGGTTCTGCCACCTCGTGATGACTAAAAGCACAAGAAGGAATCTCTCTGTACATTGATTTTTAGTGCAGGCTTAATGTCTGTGTGTAATTATTCTCACCATGCAGGTGGAGCAAGAAATTAAATTGGACTTCTTAATGAGGGGGTAAAAAAGCCAGAACCAAAGATGAAAGATTACAGGAAGACATAGGCCAGAGACCTGTTTGTAAGCATCCTTTGGGATTTTGTTTCCTATTGCTTGAAAATGAAAACATTTCTCCCTAGGACAAAGTGCCTAGACTTGATTTCTCTGGATAATAAGGGTATGCTAATGACTAGAGGGCTAGACTTAAAGTGAGGAATATCTGAGTTCAGATCTTGTCTCTGATTTTTCTTGAGCAAGTCATTCACCCTATTTCAGTCCCAGGTTCTTTATCTGGACAATAACTGTGGTATCTACTACCTAGCAGGGTTGTAGTGAGGCTCCAGTGAATGAAGGTATATGAGGCAGTTGCTCTTACTCCTGACCAGAGGAGGTATTTCATAAACTCTTTGTCGAATTGAAACCTCTTTTTCATGTGACTAACAAATCCCAATCTGTCCTGAGGTGAGGGAAATGGCTTTCATGTTTATATTTTCAGATGAAACGTCAAGCAAGAGCCCTAATAAGGAAGGAAAATAAAATCAGCATTTATTAAGTGCCTACTATGTGCTATGTACTTAAAAAATATCTCATTTGAGCCCCGAAACATAGGTGTTTATTATCCCCATTTCACAGGAAGTAGACAAAAATTGAGTGACCTGTTTAGGGTAACACAATTAGTGGGAATTTGAATTCAGATCTCCCTGATTTCAAACTCTTTTCATTGTATCACCATGCTTCATTGCCCTCCTGGCTGTGCTTCTGACTCTCCAGACTTTGCCACTATGTCGCATCTGATTATCACTCTGGAATATGCTGCATCGATCATCCTAGATCCCTTCTCTCCATTTTGGAAAAAGGTCCAGAGTGGCCTCCAGTTGTGATTGTGACTCTTCAAAGTCATGGTCCCATATTTTCTCTACCACTCCTTTTTATTTCTCTTTTGTGTCTTGTCTTTTCCCAATTAAAACTGAGATTTGGACTGTCTTTCTTTTTGCCTGTACTTGTATCCCCAGCATTGTAATCTTATTAAATGTGTTTTGTCCACCTGCTGTCTGTTTTCTATGTGTAAAAAAAGGGCAGGGGGAAACAGTTGTATTAGATGGCTCTAAGGTTCCTTCCAAATCTGAATCTATGCTATTATGAAACTTTCCAGGAACTACTGCAGAAAAATCAATCAGCTCACTCCCATGTGCCCACCTGGTTTACATAAGACTCCTAGGAACCTCCAAGTCCCCCTCCCACTTTTCCATGTTCTAGACCTTCCTCTGCAAACCTTTCCCCTTTTGTAGACTAGAGCAGTAATCTCTAAAAAGCAAAAAATCAAGATATATGGCTTTCTCCCTTAATTCAACATAGGGAAAGCCAGTCTTAGGGACTCAGCCAGCCAGGGGATGAATGGGAAGTCTATTTTCTTTGAAGGGGAGAGGTGTTGGGCTGATGGACAGTTTGTTCTGAGGGAGAGCAGGCTGGGGAGGTAGGTGCTGAGTTGCCCAAGCCTACATCCCATGGAAATGTTGGAACTGAAATGTCTCACAGGAGAAGCAGAGACATTTGCCCCAATTTCACTTCCAGAAACTTGCAAGTAAGCATTTTTTTCCCCTCTCCCCAGTGTTGGTTCACAGGGTAGGCATGTGATTTTTTTTCCAGGCCTTGAATGGGGCAGTAGCTCCAAGGTTAATAACCCTCCCTCGCTTCAGGTGGTTGTCTTGGCGGTTTCCAGAATGTTGTGTTTGGCACAGGGGTGAAGGCTGCATTTGTAAGTGGTTTTGAGCCACCCCCTGCTGAAAGAAGAAGGACAACTCCACCTCCCCCGCCCTTAAATTCACCCTTACCTTTTTAACCCTGTGAGATCCATCATCCCTCCAGTGACTATAGTTCCCCAACCACATATATGGAAGCACATATTTGGTCTATACATGATAGTCTTAACTAATTAAAAATATATCTTCCCCTCTCTGAAATCAGTTTTGTTCAGTAAAATCAAAAACATAATTCTGAGATTTCTACCCAGATCCTACTCAGGTGTCTCACAATGACAAGGAAGGGACCCTTCCTCAGAGGAACACAAGCTCTGGTGGGGGAAGGGGAAAGCTATCTAACGGGAAGGGTTTTACATACATACCTCTCCATCCCACCTGAAGACAATCAGATGAAAGTGAAAGTTCTTCCTTCTCTATCCTATTACCACCAACCTTTCATGAATCCCCAAACATGGCCAAGGCTACTGGAAAGGTTGCCGCTATTGGATCACGGTGACCTGTCATGGATATTAGGACTCCTGGAACTCTTTCTCTTCTTCCTAACTCCCAATGGTTTCCTCTCTGCCAGTGAGATCACCCTGAAAGAGCCAAGAAGGGGCTATAAGCAGATCTCTGTAGCATAGGTCAAAGAGATATAACCACTTACTATGTCTAGGTAGCTTCTGTCCTCAGAGCCTAAGGACAGTAGATTCAAATTACAGATAATAATTAAGGAAGACTAGAATTCCTGCACCCCTTGATGCAGGGCTTACTTCAGCTTTTCTGTATATTATGGACACCTGTGACAATCTGGTAAAACTTCCTGACATCTCTCTCAGAATAATGTTTGTAAATTCAGGTTACGGATAATAATTAAGGAAGACTAATTAAGGAAAACTAGAACTCCTGCACCTTTTGCTGCAGGACTTACTTCAGCTTTTCTGTATATTATGGATACCTGTGACAATCTGGTAAAACTTACTGACATCTCTCTCAGAATAATGTTTGTAGATTCAGGTTACAGATACTAATTAAGGAAGACGAACTCCTGCACCCCTTGTTGTAGGACTTACTTCAGCTTTTTTGTATATTATGTACACCTTTGACAATCTGGTAAAATTTACCAACATCTCTCTCAGAATAATGTTGGGAGGAAATAATTTCATTTAGAGATTAGTGAAAAGAATGCTGTAGTGGGTCTTCCCTTCTCCACCACCACCCCCCTGTCATGGACCACCTATAATCCATCAACACATCACCTTCCCCCAGATAAGAGTTCTTGCTTCAGTGGATAGTTTCATTCACTGCTGTAGTCAAACCCCCTCTAATTCTATGAGGATGAGTTTGGCATTTACTTCTGAAAAAATTTAAGTACTCTTCTGAGATCAGAGGAGGATGGGAAAGACAAGGATTCAAAATTTTGAGGATTACCTCCTGATTCACTATGGCCTTAGCCACTGATGAAGCAGACGTCTTTCTGGGTTTCTCTCTGGAGAAGAGATAAAATGATCCCTACACAGGAGAAACAAAAGTAGGCCTCTATCTGAGTTCAAGGTGTGGCTATTCTAAAGCTAACAATGAAGCAGGCTTTTTTTCAAAGAAGCTGCCACAGACCTCCTTGCATCTGCCCTCCCCTCTTAAGGCCAAGAAAGGGGCACCAAATTTGTCGACAAGTCCCATTGGAGCTACTTCTGAATTTCAGGGTTGGCCCCTCTGAGAATCTTACTTAGGGGTGTCAGATTTTGCAGTAGGGGGAAAAGCTGGCAACCTAATCCTTACTTCTCAGTAACCTTCCCCTCGGAAACGGGCCAACTCTATCTGCTTGGAGACCTTCCTTTGATCACAGCTTGTCACCTCCCAAGAGATGTTCCACTTTTCAGGCAGGTGAAAAACGAACCTGATTAAAAATAGTAGGCTCAACTCTAAATCACTGGGCAATGAACTTTTCATATATAGTCTCCTTGTAAAGTGAAACTATGCATCTTGGATTTG
Organism: Myrmecobius fasciatus; assembly: GCA_023553655.1. Lineage (NCBI taxonomy): Eukaryota > Metazoa > Chordata > Mammalia > Dasyuromorphia > Myrmecobiidae > Myrmecobius > Myrmecobius fasciatus. Next base: position 7,534 of record JAJPUD010023818.1, on the reverse strand, counting down.
GAGGGATGAGGGATGTAAAAGAAACCTGAAAGGTCAGTCTAGCCACACTCCTCCTGTTAGAGAAATCCAGCTGTCCATCAGGCTTCTGCAGTGTCCACAAATTAAAATAAAACCTCCTTGGTCTCCATGCAAGAATCCTGAATAGTGGCTAATGGTACAATACAGTATGTAACTTGCAATGTTATCTTTTGGCTATACCAGAGCCCTAAGGCCAAAAAATAGAAAAAAAAAAAAAGCCCTTCCTTTTCTCCCCAATCTGCTGGATCTTGTCAGCAGGCGTGTTTCACCTGGGCGAACAGAGTTCAACTAAGCCACCCTCCCTCCTTCTCTCTGCCTTACCCCCATCACTCCTCCCTTTAATGCTTTATAAATGTGGATTTCTAAAGCTTTTTAGACACAAGGGACCCATTTCCAGTGGAAATCAGGGCATTTCCCATTTCACATTCAGTACCCCACAGTGTCTTGAAAGAAGGAAAGAAAGCAGACTGAAAGAGTAAGCCATTTTCTCTTCCCTTTCTTTTTTTTTCCTCTAGTACAGTGGGCCATTTTTGCTGTGGATGCTTATTGTTTATCCTTGGGTCACCTTTCCTAGCTTTACTGCTATTGCTTGAGTTTCTTTCTCTCTCTCTCTCTTTTTTATTATTATTTTTTTTATGAAATGCCTGATTAATAGGTTAGCTGCTTTTTATATCTGCACATGTGGCGCATCTGGATAAAGGCGTGCCTCTCTGCTTTGTTGGTTTTTTTTTTTTAACTTTACTTTCTACTGCCATGGTAACTGCTGCATGTTTGGCAAAAGGAAAGAGGAGGGGAAAAAAAAAAAGCTTGGAGAGAAGAAAAGGAGCTCACAGAGCTCAGCTGGCAGATGTCCAGTGTAATCATGCCGCAGAGCTGAAATGAGGCCTCTGGCAGGCAGCCAAGTTACAAAGAACAAAGATGTCAGTTCCTAATGTTGGCGGCAAAGCTTGTTTGGCACCCTTATATGGTTTCCCAGAACTCCCTGCCTTGGCAGCCTTCCATTCCCTTTAGGGCAGCAAACAGGATTAGTACAGCAGAGTTGTTTTTCTCTTTCTCCCCCAACTGTTCCAATGACATCATCCCTGCTGCATTCATTTGCCAAGAGGGTGATTTTTCCCCCCTCTCTCTCCCTCTTTCCACCTCCCTCCCTCGTGCCCTCCCTCCTTCTCTCTCTCTCTCTCTCTCTCTCTCTCTCTCTCT
>JAJPUD010023817.1:0-19502 GCA_023553655.1 Myrmecobius fasciatus | reverse complement strand
ATATCCCAAAGAGATCTTAGAGGAGGGAAAGGGACCCACCTGTGCAAGAATGTTTGTGGCAGCCCTTTTTGTAGTGGCTAGAAACTGGAAACTGAAGGGATGCCCATCAATTGGAGAGTGGCTGAATAAATTATGGTATATGAATGTTATGGAATATTATTGCCCTGTAAGAAACGACCAGCAGGACGATTTCAGAGAAGCCTGGAGAGACTTGCATGAACTGATGCTGAGCGAAAGGAACAGAACCAGGAGATCATCATACACAGCAACAATAGTATTACATGATGATCAATTCTGATGGACATGACTCTCTGAAACAAAGAATTGTCTCAAACCAGTTCCAATTGTTCACTGAAGAAAACCATATACACCCAGAGAGAGGGATATGAAATATGGACCACAACGTAACATTTTCATGATCTGTATTGACATTTGCTGGCATTGTGTTGCTTTTCTCTGATTCTTTTTTTTTCTTGTAGATAGGATTTTTCTTGCATAACTTCTCAAGCATTTCAACATTATTAACATGTAGTGGACTTCCTGCCATCTAGGGGAGGGGAGGGGATGGGTGTAAAATTTTAAGGGAAAGCTTTGTAAAGATCAACGCTGGGGAACTACCCATACATATGTTATACAAATAAAAAGCTTTAATAAAAAAAATAAAATAAAAAAATAAACATAAACATAAAAAAATAAGAATGTGAAGGTCTAAAGAGTTACAATTATCATCCTCCCCTATAGGAATGTATTAAGTTGCTTATGTTTCTCTGGAATCCCATATCTGAAATTCAACTTTTCTATTCAGTTCTGATCTTTCATTATGAATGCTAGAAAATCCTTTGTTTCACTGAATTTTCACCTTTTCCCCTCAAGGATAATACTCAGTTTTAATGGTAGGAGATTGTTGCTTGTTCTCTAGAATATCATATTCCAAGCTCTCAGTACTTTAATAGAGAAGCTGCAAATCTTGTTTTATCCTGACATAGCTCCACTATATTTGAAATGTTTCTTTCTGGATTTTTACAATATTTTGCCCTTGAACTGTGAGTCCCAGAATTTGGTTATAATATTTCTGGGATCAGTGCACTGATTCTTTCAATTTTTATTTTATCCTATAATTCTAGAATATCAGAACAGTTTTTTCCTTGATGATTTCTTGAAAGATGATGTTCAAGTTCTTTTTGTGATCATGACTTTCCGGTAGACCAATAATGTTTAAATTACCTCTCCTGAATCTAGGAGATTCTCTAGGTCATCTAGGAGAATTTCTATATCATTTGTTTTTCCAATGATGCATTTCACCTCTTTCCCCCCTATTTTTCCTTTCTCTTTTGGTTATGCTTTATTTTATCTTGTTTTCTCATAAAATCATTAGCTTTTATTTGTTCACTTCCAATTTTTAAATGATTATTTTCTTCAGTGAGCTTTTGTACCTCCTTTACCAACTGATCCTTTTTTGCTTTTTAAGGCATTCTTCCCCTCATTAGCTTTTAAATTTTCCTTTTGTATCGCTCTCAATACTTTCCCTAATTATTTCCTCTACTCTCTCACTTAATTTTAAAAATCACTTTTTACCTCTTCCATAGCCTGAGCCCAATTCTTATTATTTTTTTATTTATTTAGCTATTTATTTTTGCTGAGGCAATTAGGGTTAAGTGATTTGCCCAGGGTCACACAGCTAGTATTAAGTGTCTGAGATAAGATTTAAACTCAAGTCCTCCTGACTTCAGGGCTGGTGCTCTATCTACTCCACCACCTAGCTGCCCCCCAATTCTTATTTTTTCTTTGAGGCTTTGCATGCCAGAACTTTGACTTTGCTCTCATCTTCTGAATATGTGATTTGTTCTTCTTTGTCATCATAATAACTTTCAATGGTCAGAAACTTTTTCTGTTTGCTCATTTTCCTAGCTGAACACAAACACTCTTTTCTGCCCAGGAGCTGTTAGGAGTCTCCTTGCCCCACTGTAGTTATAAATCTAATGTGCTAAATCAACAGAGTATGTGCTTTGCTAGCTGGGAATTAGGCCAAGACTGGGGATGGCCTGGTCTCTGCTGAAACTGCACATCAGACCCATACCCCATAGCTAAAGACCTTCTCCACTGAACTTCCAAGTCCTCCCCTGATTTGCCTTACCTGAGAGGTCCAGAGGCCTCCAGAACTGCTGCTGATTCAGAAGTCTTACCTCACTGATGCTGGGTCCCAGGCAGGCCTCGATCTGGGATTATGCACTGGACTCTTACCCTACTTCCATAGATGTTTTTGCTGACCTTCCTAGTCTTCTTTCTTGTCTCTGGGATGAGAAGTCAGGAAGCTAACAGTACTATTGGTAATTTAGAGGTTGATCTGGGGTCCAGGTTTAGGGTAAGTTGGAAAATGTTCTAGTCTGTCTTTGGGGGTATTCTGATGCTTTAAAAATTGTTTAGACATTACTTAAAAGAATTTGGAGCAATATGGGGGAGAGATTAGGTGAGTTCCTGCCATCTTGTCTTTGCCTTACCCATTCTAAAATGTTGAACTATCTGTGTATTAAATCAGATTGAGCCAAAATCTGATTTTCTCTATATTCAACCTACTAATTTGTATTCTAGTCTTTGTATCTGACAAAATAAATCCATCCACATGAGATTGCTACGTATATTTGAAAAAAAAACTATTATATTCCACATTAAATCATCTCTTCCATTGAACAAACAATTGTATAGTCTTTAATCTATTTTTATATGGCATGATTTTCAATTCCCTCAACTTCTTGGTTGGTCTGTTCAAGATGAATTCCTGTGCACTTATATTTCTTTGAAATCAGAACACTCAGAACTTAGGTTTAGTCTAAAAGGAAAAGATTAATTTCCTCTTGTATATCCTGAAGTATACATAACATAATTACTTATAATAAGTAGAGCAATAAGCATTACTTAATATAATAATTTATTATACTTACTTAAAATAATATATTATTTTTATAAAACTTAAGATTGATGCATTTTGTTCTTTAAATCATAGGAATTTTCAAATGTATCCTCTTCTCCCTCTCTTGTTTTTCAATTAATTTTTCTTGGAATAAATTTTTTTTTTAAAATCTAAGCAAAAATGGTAACTTGTACAACATTCTAGACCCAGAAGAAGCTTCTAAAATTATAATAAAATAAGATAATTAATTTCTTCATCACTTCTCTTCAGCTAATACATAGTTGCTCAGTTTTTCAGTGATATCTGATCCTTCCTGTACCCACAGATCATGGTATCCATTGGATTTTGTTGGCAAAGTTACTGGAGTTCTTTGATGTTTCTTTCTCCAGTAAATTAAAGCAAGCAAATTTGCATAGGGTCACATAGTCACCAAGTGTCTGAGATCAGATTTGAATTCAGGTCTTCCTGATTCTAGATCTAGCACTTTATGCACTGAACTATTTAACTGCTTGTGTTGACCCAATATTAACAATTTTAAATCATGTTTTTAGCTTCACTTAAAAAAATTATATTATAGGTGATTCAGGCCAGTTCCAATAGATTTGTGATAGAGAGAGCCATCTGAATCCAGAGAGAGGACTATGGAGATTTAAATGTGGATCACAACATAGTATTTTCACTTTTTTGTTGTTGTTTGGTGGGTTTTTTCCTAATTTTTCCTGTTTTTGATTTGATTTTTCTTGTGCATGATAAATGTAGAAATATGTTTAGAAGAATTGCTCGTTTAACCTGATTTATTGGATTATTTGCTGTCTAGGGAAGAATTGAGGTGCTGGGAAAGGAGGGAGAAAACTTTGGAAACAAGCTTTTGCAAGAATAAATATTGAAAACTATCTTTGCATGTATTTTGAAAAATTAAAAGCTACTATTAAAATTACATTTTCAGAAAGGCAGAGTGGCTTAATAAATAATATAGTAGCTTCAAAAACAGGAATATTTGGATTCAAATTAGATTCATTTTTTCATACATGCTGACTGATTTTAAACATATCACTACTTCTCAATATCCTTAACAAGTCTAAAACTCTGGGGTGGAGAGAAAGTATCACACTGCCTTGGGTAGAGAAAGTATTCTCTAACAGAAATCCTATTCTGAATTGAAACAAAAACTATCTAGTATCTGTTCCAAAGTTTTCATTTACATCGTTGGAATAGTGTTCATGTTCTTCATTACTTCACCTTCTATTAGTTCATAGATGTTTTTAAATGTCGCTTCAGATTCCTCATGCTAAGTTTTTATAGCACAATACTCTTGCTTCATGTTCATATACACCAATTTATTCAGCCATTTTCCAAGCAATAAGAATACTTTCCCCCAGGTATTTTATATAATCTTAACATTATATTAGCTGCCACATCATAATGATGTTATATGATAGGTTATATTTGCAGATCTCAAGACTTTTTATCCACAAATTACCCATTTCCGTTCTGTTTCTGAATTTTTAACTCAACTATAAAACTTTACATTTATTTCACTTGATTTAGCCAAGATTTTAGTCTATTTCTATCTTTTCAGAATCTTGAGAATCTGTCATCCAACATGATATGTTTCCCTTCCATTTCACATAAGCCCTAAATTATATACCATGTAATTTATGATTTTACCCAAATCATTGACAACAATATTTGAGTATGCCAAGGACAAATTTCAATGTCAATTGCCATAGGCAGCTATTAATTTATTGACCAGCACAATTTGGCTTTGATCATTCAACCACTCTCAATTCTACCTACCTCTACTAAAAATTTGACCTGGCTTTCTTGTCTTGTTGCAAACTACCTTGTTACAGGTCTTACTGAAAAGTTTATAGAATTTGTACATAATAAGGCATGGTTAACTCCCAAATCCATAATTCCATCCCTGAAATTTGTCCTTAATTTCAAAACCACAATATAAACACTGGCTAGTTGTTCCTTTTATATATCCTACTTTTGCCTCATACTCTCTCTACATATAAAATTTGACAAGTCTAAAAGTTAGCTCATATCTTTTCCAAGCTTACTCTCTCTTGATACTATTTCTATTAATCTAATATCATATATTTATTATACAAAGTAGGTCCTAAATATATTTGTATATGATTTATTTAATATATGTATGAGTGTCTGTTATATATACTGCTGATTAAACTTAAACATATATTATGCATAATTTGTGGAGATATAATCATTAAATAATTAGAAACATACAACTGCCCTAAGTTTATGTTTTGAAAATATGTGATTCTAGGGTTAATTTTTTTTCATTTTATGTCAAAATGTTAGGTAAGTATACATAACTTTTGTGAAATGAGAATAGAAAGTATCTCCCAGTGTCTGACTCATAGCCCAGTTTGTGATTTTTCCTAGAAAAGAACCTAAAGTGCTTTGCCATTCCTACACCAGCTCATTTTATAATGATAAAATTGAGGGAGAGTATAAAATGACTTGCTCAGAGTAACACAGCTAGCAAGTCTCTGAGGCCAGATTTGAACTGAGGTCTTTCTGACTCCAGATCTGGCCTATTATGCTACCTAACTGCTTCTCATACTACTAAATGTCTTTTCTTCAGTACATAGACTATGGCCTGAGAAAATTAGGTTAATGTATTTTATTTCATCATTATTAATGGTATATTACTATTGGAACTTAAGTTATTCAATATTCTTCAGTTTTTCTCTTATTTCATCTACTATAGATTAAATAATGAAATTTGTTTTAGGTTGTTTTTTAAAATAATATTTTGTTAATTACCAGGGGTGAGAATGATATTTTGACAAAAATGGCCTCTGAAGCCTTTGCTTATAACCAGTAAGATGTTTTTATTTTTCATTATAATAAAATTCTGGCATCACTATTCATGTTTCTATTTCATGTATACTCATGTTTTGCTTGCTTAGTAATCATCATCATCTGTATCAAACCATTTTCAATAGATTATGATTTGTTAAAATCTTTCTTGCCTTCTTGCATGAAGCATTTTTACTCTGTTATTCATTATATAAATTTAGTCATCATGACAGTTTGAGGTAGGGTTAGCCTACAAATTCAGTTTTATTTTTTTTTATTCATAGCAACAATTTTATCACCTTGGCCAAATTGACAGCATTGTCAGAACAGCATTGAAGAGTGCCCACAAACTATTCCCAACCACTATAGTTGACTCAGGAAAATTACATGCCCTGTTATACTTCTTCCTAGCTAGTAATTCTTTAATTTTTCATTGTCTATCCCAATATTCTCACACCATATAGATGGATTTCAAAATATATATTGTTGTGATTAATAATAATAATGATGACCATTTATATTAGGTTATTTTCTATTAAAGTTTTTCTTTATGTTTTGTCATGGCATGGATGGTACCATAAACTAAAGTTTTTGTTAAACATAAAAATGTTTGGCAAATTAGCCTGGGGATGAACTGCAAATCCTTCACCAAAGTTAAGACTCAGCTAGAGTTTTACTGCAGAATGATAGATTTGTTTTTTCCATACCAATTTTAAAAATCTACCTACTAAGTAAGAGGGAAGCTGCTATCTGAATTGGTAGAGAGAATTCAAATAGTGTTGAAATCTTTGAAGAATATATATTGTATCATCAGGCCACAGGGCCTCTGAACTCAATTCCAAAACTAAAACAAACAAATGAAGATTGTGATGATATTCTCAGATTTTAAACATCATTCCACACTTTTAAAATTTATATTAATCTCAATTTTGTTTATTGTTAATGGAAATTTGATTCATTCAGATTTGAAATATAAAATAAAATGTACAAGATATATCCAATAATTATAATTTTCTGTATATTTGTAAGCAATTTGAATTGAAAAGACTTAAAATAGGTTAAATAATAAACTTCAATAAACATGTCATACCTAGTTATTGGTTTTAATATTTGTACTATTTTCAGCAAAGTGATGAACTAATGTGAAGGTCTATAGTTTTTCTGAGTAGAACCAGAGAACAACTCTTCCAAATCTATGCCATCTTTCAAGTATAATACTATATTAGATGTAAGTGCCACCATTCAAATAAGGACAGAACTTCAAAAGTGGAAGTTAAATAACAAATGCAATGAATCAACCTGATGAAGATCTTTCTCACATGGCCCATCGAATATCATTCAATAGATATAATATCATTTCATGATTTCCATTTGGCAATCCATGTAGGTACTTTGAAGAAAATGAATTAATCAATGAAAACATCCTTAAGAATTAATTTCTATCAATCTAGAGAAAGAAAATAATTTGTCATCTGAAAGTCTTTAAGCCCTTGGATACAGAAATAAAATATATGACAATAGACACTGTGAAAATATTACTCTTGTAGTAAGTAAGAAAAAAAGATAAGAATAATATAAATGTCAATTGGAAATATATACCTCTATTAAAACAGGCATAAACACACACATACACACACAATACAAATCTTGAAACATTGTCATTGGTCTTCTCACATTTCATCTCAAATAACTAAAAGTAGAAAACTTTCTAAAATAGTATTGCATATATTTAAAAATAAATAATTATAATGAAAATCTAAAATATACTTTTCTCTTAACAGAGTTGCTGACAAATCACTAAAGTGGATTAAATGTCCTGGGTCTCTCTCTCCTCTCTTTCTCTCCCTGTCTAACTCTCTGTCTCTTTCTTTCTCTCTCTAATTTGAATGAACATAAAGCAATACCATTTTCATAAATGAAGCAAATAATGGGAATATTGTAATAATTGCTTTCATATATTATTTCATGCTATTTGAATAAGAATAGCAACAAATTGTCATTTCCTATTTACTTTGAAAATATATAGTAGCTATATAACAAGAAAATATTCTGCAGGGAAGGAAAGATTAAAACTATTTGAAACTTAAAATCTTATAAAAGTGAATGTTGCAAACTATCTTTACATGTAGTTGAAAAAAAACTTTTAAAAAAAGTTAATTCTGCTTCCCAAACTATATTCCTTCTCTTCAGTGAATAGACTATTTTCTGAGAAAATACATTAATGAATTTTATTTCATATTATTATTGTGATTTTTATTACTCAAATATATTAGATTAAAGTCATACTAAAAATTCAAATTTTGCAGTACATGTCTATGATGTATGTTTTTGCAAAGGAACAAGACAATTATACATAAGATATTTTCATTGCTAGAAATAAGCATAATTAGTTATTTTGTTGTTGTTCAATTACCTTTTGTTGTTTTTTTAGTTGTGTGCTACTCTTTGTGACCTCATTTCTGATTTTTTTTGCATAGGTACTGAAATTACTTGCCATTTCCTTCCCCAGCTGATCTTAGAGATGAAGAACTGAGGCAAGCACAGTTAAGTATCTTGCCCAAGGTCACATAACTAGTTGGTATATGCAGCCGTATTTAAATTCAGGAAGATAAATCTCCTTGCATCAGACTCAGCATTTTATTCACTGCACCACCTAGCTGTTCTATTTTAGTGGAATTTTTTGAAAAAATATTATCTACAATTGTATGTCACGAGATAGTTGGATGCATTTGAAAAGGGCACTGAATTTAGATTCATAGGCTCAGAAGTCGAATTGCAATCTGAACTTAGTCCTTTTCTTTTTTTGGCCCTTCACCTCTTAAAACTTTGCTTTCCTCATCTGTAAAATGGAGTATGGTTGGCCTTTTCAGTTCCTAATATCACTAGGTGCATAACTCTGATTACAGAATGATAAATTTCTGAATGGTACTGAAATAACAAAAATGGGTGAGGGAGCACCAATTAGTTTTTTTTGGAGGTTTTTTTGTCCTTTTGGTTTTGTGTGTGTATGTGTATGTGTGTGTGTGTGTTTGCATGCTCAAATCCCAGAATATTAGTGTTAGAAAAGTCTTCAGTAATTATGTAGCAAAACAGACTTATTTTACATATGAGATGACAAAGGCAAGGAGAAGCCCTTTGCCCCAGAGTATCTGGATAATTAGCTGCAAAATTGAAACTTTGAATAAGTCCTCTTCCCTTTCACTGCATTCCTTCCCGTAGCCAAATGCATCAATTATATGGAATTCATTCAGATCAATTCAACAATCAGTAGCACACAGAGAAAAGCAAACAGAGAAAGTCATCCAAAGCTGCTCTGAGATTTATTTAAATCTATCTCTAATCACATAGCCCTATAAGGCAACACAAAGATTACTTCAAATCATAGACAACTTCAAAGGAAGTTAAAGATCATCTGATCAGTTTCTTTTATTTTATAAATGAATAAATCGAGATCTACAAGTGAATTACTATTCCTAATTTCATAGAGTACATTTCTGAGAATATCAGATGACAAGCCCGAGGTTTTTGTTTTTTTTTTAAACAGTTGCTTGTGCTTGTCTATTTCCCATTATTACAATTTATTACAGATTATGATACTTTATAACAATGTATTGTTACATTTGTTATTTTGTATAACTTATAGGAGACAGCACTTGGAAGTCTATGAAGTTGAACAGTCAAATGTGGATTATATGAGCTATTCACACTTGTGAAGCCAAATATGGCAATAAAAAAAAAAAAGATCCTGTGGCAGACGCAATTTGTCCCAAAGATGAAAAATAAGATACACAGGTTCTACCCTATTGTAATATGTATAGCTCTGTAAAGAGCTAACCAGGACAATGTTGTTTGTTTTCAATTTTATTTATTTATTCTGAACTTAAGAAATAAAATCAAATATTTCCATAACATAGTAGAATGGGTGTTGGATTTTATCATGAAACTTAAAATCTATTATATACAACTTTTATATACAGCTTTTAAACAACTTTTAAAATATCTAATATAATTATCATGTAACTTTTTTTCTTTTTTTTCCCACTTTCCTACCATACTCCACACCTTGGAGATGGCTATCATTAGACACAGATAGTAATAACAATATTGTTTTTAAGGATCATAAGTATTTAACCTTGTACTCTATCCCTATTTTCTCTGGGACCTTTCTCTTGGCTATGGAATATTTGGTGTGTTACTCTATCAAAAAGAAGATATAAGGTAAAACACAATGAATAGTGGTTGGAGTGTTGTGAGAATTTTGCTCTGGTTTTCTTCAGTGACTGATTGTGAGTACTTCTAGAAGCAGTCTGGTACAATGGAAGAGCAATGGACACACATGCATTTAATACCAAACACCCTAAATTTCAATCCTGTTTAGACAGTTACAAGCTATATGATGTATAAATATACAGATATAAACACACACATATATGTATACATAAATACACACATTTATACGTACATGGACATACACATAATATTTATGGATTGTATATATTACATGCATATCTATAGAGAAATATACATATTTCTACATCTATCTTTCATGTCCATGACCATTGATTCAAAAGCTTTTAACTCCCTCTTTCTCTGAATGTTTCTTTATTCCTTTAAATGACCTTTGACATGAATTTGGAATGAAGTAGGCAGAATAAAACCCACAGGAATAATTTATTCTCAATGTATCTAGTTACCATGTAGAAATTTAGGATCTTGTATTACTATCATTATGATTAAAAACAAAAAAAAACTTCAACAACTAATATTGTCTGTAATGTTTCAATATATTGCTTTCTTAATTTTATTGCACTAACAATTCAATATTTTCTATTGAGGAATTTGAAGACTATAGGATATGAAGGAAAAAATATCAATCTATCATCTTTTACCTTTGGGAACATTTCAGTTGGTGACATATTATACACAAAAAATGATCTCTCTTTTTTCTTCATTACTCTAAAAAGAAGAAAAACAACAAAAAATCTAATGCCTTTAGTTTTTTATATTATAGTCAATTATAGATTTATTTATCATCATAACCCAATAAACATTTCCTTGTAATTTAAGAATGAATAATTAATTTAAACCAATTGAGACAATGACTATATTTTACAGTATATGAATCATAGAATTTGAGAACTGGAAGAGACTTCGGTCATCACTTAGTCCAAATCATATATGAAAGGAATTTCCACTATGACATGCCTGACTAGTAATTGTCCAGCCTGTTCCTAGCACCCCTGAAAGAGGAGGAACCCACCATATTTAGTTACCATATTCCACTTCAAGAGATCACTGTTAGGAAGCTTCATTTTGTTGTTTTCGTGTCATGGAGCTCAATCATATCTTCTTAATTCTATATTTTGCTCCTGATTCTATGAAATTTTCCTCTAGGGTCAAATGGAAAAAGAAAAACATAATCCCTTCAAAGAAGATGTTTGAAGACAGAAAGTAGCCTCATTTCCAGTAGTTCCTGATTCATCTGAAATCCTGCAAAAACACAAATACCCTGCTTTTCAAAGAGTTTGGAAGAAGTTCTATCCTGAAACTAAATGACTGGGAAAGTACCTTTTCAATCTCTAGATATAGGTTTTGGGGGCCCCTAAGTAATAGTTAATATTCAAACTCATATTAAAGACAATCTATCATGACCTAGTTTTATTTTTCTTCCAGTAAACAGACCCTGAGGCCGAATTACAACTCATATCTTCCTGGCTTCAAATTTAGATCTCTAATCACTGCGTCATCATGACTCTTGCAATAACTCAAAACAATACATTGAAGCAATGCTACTCATTCTACACCAAAAAGAGATCTGCATATTTGAAGTAATATGGTACACTATCGATCAATATTTGACCAAATTGGACTCAATGAAAAATCTTATGATTCCAATTTGCATAATCCATGTTTTGTGCTTGAGAAGACAGACAGATGTAGACACTGAACCATGGAATGTTGAAATGAGAGACTCTAAGTAAATTGCTGTTAGACAAAATATCATTTCAATTTTAAGTTCATCATCCTGTTCTCCTGTGTTGCATTAAAAAGTGGCATGGAGAAGTGGCAAACCCAAAGTCTAAAATGAGCTATTGCTTTCTTTAAAAAAAATCTTATTCTTTGTCTGTTTTCATTGTTGTTCATGTTACATCATCTTTAAAAAATGACCCTTGCTAGCCATCTCTTTTAATTTTCATATCGTTTTTATAAGTAGACATTCCTATTATATAAAATCAAGTTTAGGAGGAAATAGGTGTATTAATTTCTCTAGTTTTTGTTATGCTGATATTAGGCTATTAGTCACTTTATTTTCAGTACTCTTTTTTTTTTTTTTTTTTTTTTTTACCATTAATAGACCATGAGTTGTTGAAGAGCAGTATCTTGCAGTACAGCACCTGCAATTTTTAAAGTCCCTGAGGCCTAGAGGCAGTAAAGCAATGTGGCTAATAGGGATTGGAATGCAGTCCAACATAGCTAAAAAAAAAGCCTTCTTATGGTTGAAGGCAGCAATTCTCTGCTCTGGACAGATTGGGACACTGTTGTTAAATCAGATATTCCTATCTGCCATAGTAGCCATTGGGCTTTCTCCGCAATTCTTATCTTTGGTATCATAGTCTTCAAGGCATTCTCAAAAGTTTTTAGCTAAATGACATCTCACCTTAGAAATATGGCTTAGCTCATGGCAGTTCCAAGCAAATTGTCACATAGTACTAAAGATGAAATATAACAGGGCTACTTTTTGGTTTTGAGTCTGTAACCAGGTTTCACATCACTTCCCCATTGGGGATGGGAGAGGAGGATAGTCTATAAACCACAACTAGCTCCCAATATAACATCTAGTGTTCAATTATTGTCATTGATCCATAATTTAAAGCCTCTTCCATAAATTCTTCATAAGAAAAATTATAATCAAGTTCTTTCATGTACAAATTGGCAATTTAAGGAAATTTTCTTGTTTAACAAAATATATAGTGAGTATCAAAGGAAATTAGTTCATATTTGATAATAAAGAATACAATTGTAGAAACAGAGATAGAATGAGAACTATAGTACATTTTAATAATGTACACACATACATACTATGTATATATGTATGCATGTATATGGATATATTAATATTTATATACATATGCATCAATAATTTTCTATATGGCATATATTTTACATATTCTCAATTTTTCAAAGAATAGCAATTCATTTAATTAAGGCATTTTTAAAAAATGTTGTTTCTAGGGGCCTATTAATTACATGTTTTGCAAATTAGGGCAAGGAGGCACTATATAGCCAAGAATAACAGGATGTTGGGCCTTGGCACAATGAGTATTCATTCATAGTGTCATAGATGTAGAACTGAAAAGGACTTTAGAGGTCATGTTGATCAACATCCTCATTTCATAGATTAGGAAACTGAGTTTAGAGTATTAAAGTTATTTGACTAGAGTCATAGTGGTGGTTATTGAAGAAGTATGAGTTCTTGTTCCTTGAATTCTGGTTCTCTGCCTACAAGGTAATACTTTTTTCCATTATAGCACACTATTTTTTAGGTTCTGAACTGTCTATTTTAACCTATCTAACAGTGCACTCTTGCTTAATTCAGCTTTCCCATTTTCCAAATATCCTACAAATCCTTTCTCATGAATTTTGTTTTTACAAAATGAATTTGTATTTTAAAATTAACTTTATGAAATTATTATGGTAAATATTGATGTTTTCTAATGATAATGGAAAAAAATTCATCCTTATTCTTCCAGATAGCAACAAGGAGACTATGAATAGACCATTGGCAATCTTAAGATTGAAGAGTTTTCATTATATTCTTAGATGAGAGTACATGAATGTTTGGGTATAGTATTATTATGCAATTGGAAGTCTATTCATAATATCACAAGGAAATACCAAAAAATTTATAAGTATGGTCTAAAGCTGCATTGCAATTTTAAAAGATTATAATGATTTTGGTTACTAACCTATGATCATGTGAAATAATTAGTAGTATTGGTATGATGAGGTTAATTTATGGAAAAAAAATGTTTACCTGACCCCTTCCAAGGCAAATTGTATTCTTTCTTCACAGTCCAATAGTGTTTAAATAATTTAACACATATTTTATATGCATTTGTCAAGATATTACTGTTTATGCTTACCATCTACTTCTTAATCATTGCTTTTTTATTATTCCTGTTTAGTATAACATAGTTTCTGAGCATAAGCAATGAAATGGAGTTAAAAAAAGCGAAAAGCAAATACTGTATTATATCATCATCTAGGGAGCATGATTGTTTCTGCTGTGTTAATTTACACTAAAATCTATGACCCAGTGAGCCTGATTGATTGCCAAGGGCAGAAATCCAGCCCCTGGCCTAGTTTATTTTGTGAACTGTAGCCTCAGATATCGCTGCAAGCCACAATGATATTGATTTGATATACACTAGATGGCTCTTTATGCTCTTTGGGAAATTTATTGTGCAGAGTCAGAACTCAGACAGGGAGAAACAGCTCTTTAAATTGAAGAGGGTTATCATAGTTTGACTCCTGGGTCACTCAGGTTACCAAGTGGCCTGAGTATGGCTGGGTCAGAGCAGGCCCCAGGGAACAGTGCTCATCAGTTTTGAATGTCAAATTCCTTCAGTAGACCTGAATTATTGCTAATAGGAACTTGCTTGGGTCTATGACATTTGGATGCCCTATAAGTTAAACATCATAACCCCTTTCTTCTTGTCATAGTACTTTAAATTATGGCTGAGCATATCACCTTTGCTCTAGATGTTTAGCTTTAGACAGTATTGTGATAGAAAGGAACTTGCCTCCAAGGTGGATGGCATCAGTACAGCTATTATCAGCAAAAGAGCTACAACTGTACATTCCTGACTTCAAATATAAATTAGTAACCTTGTCATGTGGTCTCCAATTGCTAGAACATTGTTATCATCTTGTTTTTCTACAATAGAAATCTAGTGGCCTTTGGCAACCAACACAATAAAAGTTAAGATGCAATTTTGTTTTTGATGGTATTTGTTATTTTTCTTGGGGGATGCTAGGTTTGCACTGGATAAAAGATGGGAAGAAGGGGGAATATCATTCTTTATGGGTACCTCATGTGTGAAAAGAAAAACAACAAGTCCTTTCATTTAGTAGAAATGACAATTATCTCTCTTCTGAGGTAAGGATGATATGGTCATAATTTATAATTCCAGGATCTATATATATAATTTATTTTATTTCACTGACACTTTGGTAACAGATTGACTTGATCTATCTCAATCAATCCACCAAGAATAATTTCAACTTGTAATTGTTAATGTTCACACACACACACACACATACACACACAAGAACAAACACACACAAACACACCGTTTTCTATAAGCACCAAGGACTTTTAAGGATTCTGACAAATTCCAGGCTCTGAGATTAAAAAAAAGGATAGGATAAGTAAAATTTTATAGAGGGAGATGGAATTGAAATGAGTTATGTAGGACAGGTTTCATTTCAGTAGCTTGACATAGACTGGTCCTTCTCTATTTAAGGGTTTTTTTCCCCTGAGGCAATTGGGATTAAATGATTTGCCCAGGATCACATAGCTAGGAAGTGTTAAGTATTAAGAGGCCAAATTTGAATTCAGGTCCTCCTGACTTCAGGGCTGGTACTCTATCCACTGCCACCTAGCTGTCACCTATTTGAGTTTTAAAGGCATAAAATATAAGAACTGAAAAGATAATGTGAGGTAGTCCCATTTATAATTTAATCATAATATTTACTATATGGGGGAAATGTTTAATCTATTACCTATCAATTATAAGACAGTCTTGAGCTCCAAATTCACATCCAATGTTCAGTAGAGAAAAAAATATGATTATGAAATATTTTATTGTAATATAACCAATGTCAAAAAATTAGAATTGCTCCAGATTCTAATTTATCTAGAATGCCAATACATTATTTCACTGACCAATTTAGAAATAGGTATTCCAATGCATAATTGTGTTGTTGTTATTGTTGTCTTTTAAAAATTTTTCATCTAAAAATCTTCCCCAAACTATCAATTTGAATTCTTTATTTTTTTTAAATTTTCTTTTAATTTTTTTCCCTAGCCCTATATAGTTCCATATTAATTCAATTTCTTCTACCTCAGCTACTCTATAGACAGATATATATTGTGAATTTTTATCTATGATGTTATTTATATACCCTCCTCCTTTTTTTTTTAACCAGACCATTGAATTTATTGGTATAGAGAATCCTCACTCAATGAAGAAACTTCCACTTAAAATGAAGAATGATAACTACCCTGAAACATACAAATTCAGGGATTGTCAGACACACAGAAGTTATGAGTTTTTAATCTTTAGGTTAAAATGTTTGGGTTTAATCCTTGGATACCACTCTCCTACATGTGTTGTCTCTCCTAATTTGAATGAAACTTTCTCAAGGGTAGGTAGGGATTGCTCTTTTTTATATTTGTTTTTCAAGTCATTACTACAGTACTAGCACAAGGTAAACATTTAAAAAATAATATAAAATTTAAAATTGGGTCCAGATAATTACAGTGTTTATAAATCTAAACATTTATCCTATAGGGAAATAGAAACCACTGGAGTTATGTAATAAAGGATGGCGATCAGGAAAAAAAACAAACCCCCCACAAAAATCTTTTAAAACTATTTAGTCCAACAGATGAAGAAACTGAGGCTCAGAAGGATTATAAATATCTCAATAATAAAGAAATTAATAATGGATACAACTAAATCCAAATTATTTTGTGTCATAGACCACCACATTAAAGAACCCATTCATTTATTTAAATTATGTCATGTCAATAATCCAAATTTAAGTAATATATCTGATTTTTTCTGTTGATTCTTAAGAAATTAAAGCTGCTAATATGGTGTGTCAAATCATGAAACAGCAATTTCCTCCATTTAAAAGATTATCCTGGAGCTGTGGAATATATTAAATAGAAAGTTCAAGAAAAATCTTGAAAAAATAAAGGTTTCAAATGGAAAGCATTCATGATTACCTAATTTTTTTTAAATATGTATGTTTGAATTGACCCATAAGATCCTATTGTGAACTGAATTTAAATGATGATTGCAAATTTTGCCAAATTTGATTCTATGGCTTTATTATGAGGAAACAATAATCCCTTCATCATGATATATGGGAAGATTTCAAAATTTGCTAATGCTGCAAATTGAAATGTGATTTTTTTGCAATTTCTTTTCAGAAAATTTAATTTTTAAATACATAGATTTGAATTACTAGTAATGTTAAGTAAGAAAATATATATTTAGTCATTTCAATCATGTCCAACTCTTTGTGATCCTATGTGGGGTTTTCATGGGGAAAAAATAGGAATAGTTCTGCATTTCCTTCTCCAGCTCATTTTATAGATGAGGAACAGTGAAATGACTTTCCTAGGTTCACATAGCTAATCTCTATCTGAAGTCAGATTTGAGCAAAGGTCTTCTGACTTTAGATCTGACACTCCATCTTTTGTTTCACCTAACTGCTCCACCAAAATTAGAGGAGTCGTTTAAAACAAAATTAAAAAATATAATGTTATTAAGAAGTCAGTAAACTTTACTAATAAGAAAAGAATTCCTTGAGACCTCAAGTATAAAAGTAAGCAAATTACAGTGATTTTATATATATTTTTCAAAATGTATGATCAAAATTAATGACATTAAGATTCTATGACATTGTTCTTTACTGTAAAATAATCCCAATTCATTTAATCTCACTTAATCCAGACTGCAATAGATGGAAGATCATATTTAAGACTTTTGCAAATTAATGATGAGACAGAAAAAAAGTGAAAAAGATGTGAAGCACATTTGGAGAGCATTATAAGCATAGGAACTAATTAAGATCTGAAGTCATATGACTGAAAACATAACCATTAATCATTAAAATCTTGTATGATGAACCATGTAGACTAATTTGCTCATGCTATGGTCTGTTATCATATCATGTATAGAAATGAGTTGTATTATCCTGGATGAACACTCAATTCTTTCACCTAAAGTTTTATACTTTAATGTGTCAGTAGAATCAAAACAATGACTGGTTTACACCCTCTGATAATGTTTTAACTGATAATCATATATGACATTTTTGTGTCTCCATAGGTTTATAATACCATTTATGTCACCAGAAAAGATAGCATCTATCTTCAGATCAAAGAATCTTAAAGAGTTCAACTTTTGCAGAAATATTATATTTTTGAAATATTAATGTAGAGACTTTTATTGAGGATGAGGAAGCAATGGATGTACTTTGATTTGCTTATAGAAACATGGGGGAATAGCTGGATATGTAGAAGTAGTAAGACTTGGAACATTTAACTGAATTTCTTTAAACACTGATATTGAAATTGTCATTAATTTGGCTTAATTAGATATGTTACATTTCAATCATATTTAAAGATTTTCCAGTAGCCTTAAAAAAGTTTGGGAGATTTTTAGGATCTCTGTCAGTAACTCCATTTTCCAACAGTGATATTCCCTCTGTTGTAAGGGACATATCTCCTGGACCTCAATTCTATTTAGCTACCAGCAGTCAAATCAGCTTTTCCAAAGGAATATTTACCTCAAAGTTTTATTAAGAAAAAATATAAACTAACTTCCCTTACATTTGAACCTCATTTCCTATACCTTTGCATTATTTCTTACTCTGTATATATATGTATATATGTATATATATGTATATATATACATATATACATATATATACTAAATTATAAAATTAATCTTCCCTCAGAGTAAGAAATATAAAATGTTATACACATATGTTATATATTAACTTAATTCCAAGACCATTGCTCCTTTGGCATGAAAGCTTCTAATTCTTGGATGATCCTGAATGTGACTCCATGATATTCATGTTATATCTTTCTGGCAGCTTAAAGTATTTTCTTCTTGATTCAAAAGCTTTGGAAATTGTAATATTCCTGGATGTTTTTCTTTTGAGATCTAAGTCAGGAGGTGATCAGTACATTTTTTGAATTTTTAGTTTACCCTCTGAATCTAAGGAATCAGACAGTTTTCACTTATAATTTCTTGAAATATGATGTTTAGGCTTTTTCTTTGATCACAACTTTCAGATAACTCAAAAATTCTTAAATTTTATCTCTTCTATCTATTTTAGGCTGTTTTTTTTTTCTTCCCAATGAGATCATTTACATTTTCTTCTAGTTTCTCATTCTTCAGTCTTTGTCTTATTGTTTCATGATGTCTCATGATGTCACTAGTGACATTTACTCTATCTTTATTTTCTTTAGTGAGATTTTGTATCATTTTTCACATTTGGCTAATTTTGGTTTTCAAAAATCTATTATCTTCAGTGTAATTTTGCATCTTTTTTTCACCATTTGAACAATTTGTTCTTTTTTAAGGTATTTTAGTCAATATTTTTGTAGGAGTTGTTTTTTTTGCCAAAGTATTAATTCTCTTTTCATAAGTTTCTTGGATCACTTTGAATTTTTTTTCTATTTTTACTGCAATCACTCTCATCTTCAAAAAAAAATAAGTTCTTTTAAGAATTCTTGTTGGGATCATGAGGGGCGGAGCCAAGATGGCGGAGTGAAAAGGTGACTTTCTGCCTCTCCTCCGATCTTCAATCAAATCAACAATAAAATAAGCCTCCGAACTGATCTTCAAGTCAACGAACTCAGAAATATTTGGGCACAGCTCTCTGGATAACTTCATATCAGGTTAGTCGGACTCGGACAGAGAGATAAATAGACGACAACTGTGCAGGCCGG
>JAJPUD010023816.1:1017-19503 GCA_023553655.1 Myrmecobius fasciatus | reverse complement strand
TTGACTTGCCCAGGGTCACACAGCAAGGGAATGTTAAGTGTCTGAGACCAGATTTGAACTCAGGTCCTCCTGACTTCAGGGCTGGTGCTCTATCCACTGCACCACCTAGCTGCCCCAAGAAGATATATTCTTATGTCAGCTGCTAGTCAATATACTTTTTTCCTAGATGAAATTAAATTTATCAAAAAATATTTTTCTTTAATTTTTTTAAAGAGAGAACCATCAACTGCTTAAATTAAGGGCTCTGAACTTTATAAAAATAAACTCTTAATATTTTGCATTTATGTCTGTTCCAAAGAAACTTTTAGAGGCACTGACAAATATATACTACTATAGTAAAGGTAAGACTTTAATTTATACTGTTTCATTCTACTATTTTGGGACAAAATGACAGCTTTAAAAAATTTCAAGATGTTCACATTTTGTGATTTCTAAAGAAAAAATTGAAGTGTATAAGAGAAAATTTGAGTCAATCAGCAGTGTTTTGGACTTGGAATCAGAAAGATACCAAGTTCAAACTTAACCTCAGACACTTAGTAGCTATGTGATTTTGGGAAATTACTTAACTCTGCTGCTTTAGTTTACTCATATGTAAAATGAGTTGGTGAAAGAAATGGCAATCTACTCCATATCTTTGCCAAGAAAATCCTGAGTCATAAAGAGTTAGACATGGCTGAGATAACTGAAACAACAAGTAGTTTGGTAAGGAAATGTTGTGTTTGAGATAGCCATCAAAAAATTTCTGTCTGAAATATTTCTTGTGGGGTAGTTGGAGAGGCTTTTTAGAAGCAGTTAGAGATTTCAGGTGGAAAGTGAAAGTGCAAAGAATTAGTCTTTCTTTTGGGGGGCTTCTACCATTAAAATGTGATGGATATCCACTTTTCCCAAATTCTCACTTTCTCTTTTCAGGGGGCCTACCAATCAATTTACCTTCTTTTTCATGCATTTGTTCAAAAAATCAAGAAAGCAGCCCAAGTTCAAATTAAGAAAACTAATGGAAGTGCACATGGAAAGTGGTAACTTTGGAAAATCATCAGGAGATTAAACAAGGATGAAAATAGAAAGGGCTAATGGACAGAAACCACTAGTTAAAGAATATGTCTGAAATCAAATCTTTTGGAGCAGCTAGATGGCCCAGTGGATAGAATACCAACCCTGGTGTTAGGAGGACCTGAGTTCAAATTTGGCTCAGATATTTGACACTTCTAGCTGTGTGACCCTGGGCAAGTCACTTTGCCTTTCAAAAAAAAGAAAAACTAAAAAAATATTTTAAAAATTAAAAAAAATTATTTGTGATTTTCTTCAAGGTCAAAATGACAGTGGTATTTTGTGCTTTTAAAGTTTTCTCATAAGTAAGATAAGAAAATAATTTTACAAATTAAATTACATAATTGCTTTGAAAATAAACATTCAGTAAAACTTATTTATTTCTTAATTAAAGTTTTTTATTTGCAAAACATAGACATGGTTAATTTTTCAACATTGACCCTTGCAAAACCTTGTGTTTCAAATTTTCCCTTCCTTCCCCTCACCTCCTCCGCTAGATGGCAGGTAATCCAATACATGTTAAATTTGTTAAAATATATGTTAAATCCAATATATGTATCCATATTTATACAGTTATCTTGCTGCACACAAAAAAAAACAGATCAAGAAGGGAAAAGAATGAGAAAAAACAATATGCAAGGAAACAACAACAGAAAGAGTGAGTATTCTATGTTGTGGTCCACACTCAGTTCTCACATTCCTTCTATGGGCTCTCTTCATCACAAGATTATTGGAACTGATCTGAATCATCTCATTGTTGGAAAGAGCCACGTCCATCAGAATAGTAAAACTTTTTTAGTTATCATCCTTTCTCTACTGATCAGGGTTAGAGCACAAAACAATTGAGGGAGGATGGTAAAAACATCATTCTATTATAATTGTTTTTGGAGAACTCTCTCAACAAGTATGGCTACCAACTCACAATTTTGTGTTAAGGGAAAAAATTAAAGACAGATTTACATGGCTTTGTCACTTCTATTACTAGAAAGAAAATATGATTATTATTTTTTGGGAAAAAAAAACCCTAACATTAAAGCCTACATGTTTCTCACATGATTGTGGCTCAAGGTCCTCATGCCAGGGAGAAAACTAGTATTTTCAACTGTGGCTCATACTTTCATTCTGTTTAATATGTGAATCATAAGCCTTTCACTGGATCTCTTGACTAAAGCACTCTATAATTAGGAAGAAACATGGGTCACAAGATAAGTATGAAAGATCATAATCTTATGTGAAAATAAAATTTATAATAACAAAAACTGACAATTTTAGAAGTAATTCTTTTTCATCTATAGTTATTAGGTATAATTAAGTATTTCCTGTTCTTTTGCTGATATTAGCTCCAATTTATTCCAATAATACTTCCTTCTTACTGGATTTTAAGGATGATCTGGGAGCAAGGAGAATTCTAGCTGTCTCATTGACCTGGTTTTAGTAATCATTCAAAACTCTTTCTGGACCATCCATTCCTATTTGCTATCATGTCATCACTGCTGCCACTGTTGTGCCCATTTCAGAATCTTTCTTCCAGTCTCATGCTTGACCATCTCAGTTCAGTGCTCTCCTTTTAATGCTCCACCCAGGACTTGTTCTCATGAAGACAACCCAAGAGATTCTATTCTAACTTGTGGCATTTCAATTCTGATCATGAATTTCTCCGAGTTTCTGAGGGCCTTGGGTAATATTCCTTCATAGGCTTTCGTATTTTGAAGTCCCTCCCAAAATCAGGTACAGTACATTTAAAATCTGCTGTTATAAAGCATACCAGCAAACTAAATATAGGCACTTAACATTAAATAGAGAATTTACTTAGCATCCCAGGTTACCACCTTAGGGTGCCATTCATAACAAATGAACATAGACAATATATTCAGTAGATATAGCACAATACAAAGCATCATTTGACAGGTTGTTTCAGTGACTGCAGGTCTAAATTATTTGCAGGAAATAATACTTGCACATGTCACAGCAGTAAATGCATATCCATAGAACAAAAACAAATACTCAAATTAATGAGCAAAGATAAAAAATAAAAATAGAATAAGCAAACCTATGGAATAACAAAATATGAAGAAATAACAGAGTTTATGCAAATAAGCAAATGATAAAATATATTTAGTTTAATGTAAATATAATACAGGTATGATACTAGAACAAAAGCAAATAAGCATGAATGGGAAAAATAATAAAAGAGATGAACACTAAATATATGCATTAATTGAAGTCAGAAAGTATGTATTGATCACTTAATCTATTTGCCAGGAATTATGTTACACGCTGGGAATACAGATTCGAATAAAAAAGACACCACCTGTTCTCAGGGTGCTTACATCCTAATGGAAGAAAAAAAAATACACAAAAAGAAACTGAGAAGAATTGGTGTGAGGAGAGGACTGGAGGGAAGAAAGTATCTATGTCAGAGCACAGAGAAAAAATCCAGAGATTTAGAAGAGGGAATGGACCCTGGAATGGAGTGAAGGAGTGAGCATAGCTAGCTCAAGGATTTTTTCAAAATGGAAGTTCCATGGAAGAATTTGCCATTCAGAGAATGGGGCCTTTCAGGTGGAGGGTTCTTCCAAAATGAGAAGACTATTTGGCTAATGGAGAAATCATTAATATGCAACAATGGTTATGTGCAATAATATTTTCAACATTGGTATTATCATCTGCCTACATTTCTAGCTGTGTCTTCTTGGACATTTTAAATTGGTTTACTCATATCACCTGCTGAGCAGTTTGTTCCTATGTATGAGGTGTGAAATTATTGTGGAGTTGCAGTTCACAGAGACATGTTCACTTGAAATATTTGTTTCTGAGTAATTGTCTCAGTCAGTCTTTTCATGATAAGCTGCATGTCTCTTTTTCTTAGAGGCTACTAAGATAAGATATATATCAATTTCCACTCATTCAGAAGACAGTACAAAGAACTCACCTTTTGGAAATAAGTGATTGTAATAGATTGATTTTTCAGAGCTGCTGAAAATCTCAGCGACTATTTTGTTAATAGTCAAGTTGCCTAAACTTTCCACAACTGGTATGAAGTAACTTTCCATTGATTCACAAACTGATGCGTCCACTGAATGACAAGATTTCTCAGTAAAACTGTCATCTTGTTTAAAGTTATCACATTCAAAGATGTATCATATCAAAGACAGTTATCATATTCTTGTTCATTTCTTTCAGTATTTCCTTAGGAATACTGTTAGGTGTTAATCTTCTTTTACCTTCTCATTTAGTCAAGAAATGTACCACTGATTTTAAATGTTTTTGTTATATTCCAAAACATGTCAGCATGTCAGCATAATTTATGTCCCAATATCAGCAGATAAGCTATAATACAAATTCACATTTTGGCTAATCTTTGATTTTTATTCTGATTTCAGTGTCCCTAACATGTTATATGGTTGAAATATTTAGCTTTTGAATTCTCTTAAGAGTAGCAAGACTTTGGGGTTCCAGATGAAAGCAAAAATTCCTTAAAGATTCACCTTCAGAGTTTGTCATATTCTGAATGGACTCAGACAGAAAGTCTATGCTCAGAAATATTTTTCTCACAAACTTTTCAAACTTGTATGATTTCAGAAATAGCTATTTGTTTACACATCTTTTGAAGTGGTCATTCACTACTAATATATGTCTTAGGTGCTATATAGAAAGTCAATACTGGTTAGTTACAAAAATGTTTCTAGTCCTGATATTCTCCAAATATTCAGCACAATTTAGTAGTAGTTTTTGTTTGCATTGAGCACTTCTCATATTTCTTGGTGATATCTATAGGAATCTTGGACTATTAAGATCTGCTTCATGCTAGATGTAGCATCTTTTCTTGATCCATATGTCTAAAGTTATTATATAGTCATAGTCATAAAGTAATATGCTCCAGGTAGCACCAAATGCTACTTGCTACCAAGTGCAGAATCAGGGACAATCTGGATTTTTATTTCATTGCACATCTCTAATTTTTGTCATTGTCACAAGAATAAAGTGCCTTCACGGGACTGGCGCCTGAGTCCTTTGACATCATCATTTCACTTCTTTGCTTGTAGTACATCTCACAGTCCTTCAGTCTCATGCTCTTTGCCAGTCATCCACAAAAAAACAAAGCAGAGAGGTTTGGTTCAATGAAATAAAATATGCCACCATTGCTGGCAGTCTGCTCTACTTCTATTGGCTTTTAATCCTCATTTTCATCATCCTTATATCGCTTTCAACCCTTTAGTTTTCATACTTTCAATATTACGTGATTTTCAAAACATTATTTGCAATCACAATTTTGTTTTGTTGTTGTTTTTGTTTGGTAACAAAATGTCTTGTCCTAGATTTGCATATATAGATACATACATATACATGCATATATAAGTATGTACATTATATATATGCATATATGTTTTTTCTGTTCAGTGTCTAATATGAATATGTAATGTGTCAGTTTCTGATGCCCTAGACTTGCTTTGGACCTTCTTACAGATTTCTTTCTGTAGCTGGCTTTGAGGATCTAACCCTTAGGTTAGGAAGAGGTAGAACCTTCAGCTTTGGTATAAAGAATATGGAATTAATTTCATTCACAAACGAAGAGTCTCTTATTCCAAGGATTTAACTTAATTTCTTGTGTTTTAACTTAATTTCTTGTGTAGTTGAATACTGAAATGTAGTTTCCAATTGCTACACTATGAGTCATTAATCTTGCAACATTCCTACTTTTGAAAAAAGCATTTTAAGCTATTTTCAGGTAGTATCCTTTATTTCAATTTTGTCAAGAATATTAGAGCAATCATCTGAGACCAGTAATTCATAGATCACAATCATAATGGATGTTCCTGATCTAATCCCAATTTAGACTATTTCATAGTCTCCAAACTTTTTCTTAAATATCAATACACAATGTCTATTGCATAGATGAGTAATTCCATATAAATAATATAAATAATCACATATTGAAACACATTAAATTAACAACCTTTTCCAAAGACCATACTCATATTTTCATAACCTTCATTCAAAATGTTATCTTTTGACTAGACTATTCACTGCCTGATCAAAAGCTGCAGGCAATGATCGAAAACAATGGCCATAAAACAATATCAGGAAGATAGGAAGAATTAACATTCATATACTATTGCAATAAAATAATGTAATAGATTGAACTCAGTGATGATAAGTAAATAGGAAAAGAAAAAAGAAGGAAAGAGTCCAAAATAAGAGATCCCAAAGTAAAACACCATCTAAATTAAATCAAACAGAGAGCTTCAGATATAAAAAAGAAGAAAATAAGATAGGTAGATAGATGGATAGATAGATAGATAGATGCAGAAATAGATACAGATCCCTTTTAAATCACTTAGTAGTATTATCTGGCAGCTTTGAATTTTCAGGTGGAAAGTAAAAGGGAAAAGAAGATATGTTCATTCCTTCCTTTGTCACCTTTCTTTGGCATTTGATAGAATGGTCATTCTCAGCTAAGACTTTCTCTACATATTCATAATACACAAAACAGAAAACCAAGGAGGAATTCTGCCCATTGGATAGATAATCTGTGGTTTGAGAAGAATGGAGATCAATCCTTTCCCATTCTGAATTTGAGTGTCAGAGAAAGGAGTGAATATTTCTCATTTTCACTTTTGTTTTCTGCCTTGAATTTTCAAACCTTGCTTAACAATACATAGAAATGCTTATATATGACTGGCAGCTACTATGTTCTAGATATTTGGCTAGGACCTGAGGATACAAACACAAAAAACAGCATTTTTCCTCAGAAAAATATATTCTATTTAGGATCAATAAGAAGTATATGTGGAAATAATGACAGAATATATATTTATAAAAAGATAAACTAATTTAGGAGGGATGAGGGAGCATGGGACTAGCAATTAGTTCTAGATAATCAGGAAAGATCTCATCTCTATAGATGTGACCACTTGCATTGATCTTTGAAATGAGCTAATAAGAGACAGAGGTGAAGAGTTAATATATTCCAGTTGTGAGGGTATCTTAATCAAAGCCAGGGAGATAAGAAATGGAATGTGAAGAACAATAAATAGGCTAGTATAGATATAATGGAGAGTGGGTGAAGAGGAGTAATGTATAATAAGCTTGAAATCACAGGCCAGATTACTAAATGTTTTAAATTTTACAGTTAAACAAAGGAGTTTATATTTATTCTGGTGACATTAGGAAGATATTAGGACTTTTGGAGCAGGATCAGCCAGGTATAATGGTAATAGGATGTTGGATCTGGAGTCAGGAAGACCTAAATTCAAATTTAGCCTCAAGACATTTACCAGCTCTATGTCTGTCTAGGGCAGCTAGATGGCTCAATGCATAGAGCTCTTTGCCTACAGTCAGGGTGATTTGAGTTCAATTGTGGCTTCAGACATTTCCCAGCTGGGTGATTTGGGGCAAGTCACTTAATCTCTGCCTAGGAAGCAATGGATGAAAAGACTAGGCCTGGAGTCAGGAAGAACTGAATTCAAATCTGGCCTTAGATATTTGTTTGCCATATAACTTTGGGCAATTCATGTAAGTGCTATTTACCTTTAATCCACTGGAAGTGGATTTACTTTAGTACCTTTGCCAAGAAAAACCCATAAGGACTCATGAAAAGTCAGACACAAGCTGAATGACAATGTCTGCCTAACTTTCTTTCTTAATCTATAAATGGAGCTAATAATATTATCTAATCATCTACCTCCCAGAATCACTATGACAACGTTAAGTATTTGTCTAAAATTAAAAAGAAAGAGGGAAGAAGGGGGAGGAAGGAAAGAGAGAGGCAGAGACATAGAGACAAAATCAGAGAGATATATACACACAAAGAAACAGAGACAGAAAGACATATAGAAAGAAAGAGAGAGAGTCAGAGCCAGAGAGAGCCAGAGAGTGAGACAGAGATGGGGAGAAAGAGAAAGTAAAAGAGACAAGAGACAGACCTAGAAAGAGAGAAGATTTTGAGCATCAAGTGACATGGCCTAAGGTGTGCTTTAGGAAAATTATATCATGCATGCATTATAGAGGGAAGAGATTTAAAGTATAGTATAGTTAAAAAGTGATATGAGTCTGAACTAGAATGCTAAGTAGTAAGGGGAAAAATTATATAAAATAGAACCCCATTATAATGGCTCATGTAAAGATTCAATCATGTCATGGATCCAATTGTAATTCTTGTAGTTATGCAACTATATTCAGTGAGAGCATATGTTTACTTACATATATGCATAAACACTATTTATATAGAGAGATAGATAGATATAGATATTGATGTAGCTTATAACTTGGATATTAATCTTTTCCCCTTTATGGAATCCTTAACTAAAGGAATTCCACTGATATGTTAATTATGTTGAACATCCAAACATGAATAATTTTCCATGGTGTCACCTATAGGACTTTCACAATCAAATGCATTTTCTCTGTATAAAGCTAAAATATTTTAATGAAATGTCTTATTCTTAAATGTATTTATTTCACGTATCTTTATTTTTCCTTCTAGCATCTTATTTTGGACCCAGAAATCTTGGCATTCAATGTCATTGGTTGCTTATGATTTATTAAAGAAAAAAACTAAGATACTTCTGAATTCTCAATTAGAAAGCAACACCTCCTTTCAAGAAAGAAATTGCAACTGCACTTTGATCTTCAATTAGAAGAACCTATAGTTGTTAATACTACAAAATATAAAGATGCAAAACTCTTTCATTACTCAGAATCAAGAGATATGGTCTTCTGATTTGAATGTCAGTGTAAGAAAATTATGAATTCTATAGGATATAGAGGTACTATAATTTCTTGAAAGAGAAAAAAAATTCTCTCCAGATTTGAAGTAGACAAATTCCCTTTTATCCCACAGCAATCCATCACTGATATTGAAGCCAGAACATCTTTTCTTTTCTTCTTCCATTTAAATAATAGGATCATAGATCTCCAGACGGAAAGGAACTCAGAGGCCACGTAGTCCAAACCTCTTATATTAGAGTTGAGGAAAGTGAGGTCCGGGAAGGTGAAGCAATTTGTCCAATTTCACACAGGTAGTACACATCAGAGACAAGATTCAAACTTAGTTTCCTCTAACTTCAAATTAGTTCTTCTTCAGTTGTATTTACTACCTAATAAAATCTTAATTTCAAAGGGGACTTCCACGAACAACCAGTCCAAAAGAGTTTGCAATACAGAAAATTTTTCTACATCTTTGACAGATTGTCATCTGGACTTTTCTGGATGGGGAAGCTCATTATTTATCACACTAATCTATTACACATTTTAGTATATATATTTTTAGAAAACTCTTTCTTGTGTTTGCTAAACTCTACCTACTTGTTGATTCCATCTGTTAGTACTAATCTGGTATCTAAAATTAGTTTATTCTTTCTGCATAGCATTATAAACTTTTAGATTACAGAAATATAAAATGACATATTTAGAGCTACAAGAGCCATGAGGACGTCTAACCCAACTTTCTTGAACTGAATGTCCAGTATCATCTTAAACTAAATACATAAAAAACAGAACTCATACTTTTTCCTCTTTGACTTGCAATCTAGGAATGATCCTGGTTTCCTCTCTATCTCTTATTCAATCCTCCCTTCCTTCACCCCAATATCAAAGATATTGCTCAGGCCTCTCAATTTTACATTTCCAACAACTCTTGAATACAACTAATGTAGTCCCTCATCATCTCATGATATGATAATTGGTATAGACTTCTCATGGGTCGGCCTATCTCAAATCTTTTTTCACTTCAATCCATTCTCCAATCATCCACAAAAGCTATTTTTTTTAAAATGCAAATTTGATCATGTTTCACATACACATACACACACACATAAGCATAGACACACACATATACACACGCACACATTCTATTATACTCCAATGCTTCTATTTGGCATTTAAAGCCCTTCAAAACCTAGCCCTTTATTACCTTTGCAATCTTTTTACACTTTTTTCCCTGACATATATTCTTCTATCTAATGACATCAGCCTCCTAGCTATCTTACACTCCACATCTCAGCTCTGGACACTCTCTCTGGAGGTCCCCCATACCTGGAATGTTCTCCCTTCTTTAAGTACCAAGAATGCTCTCCTTCTTTAAGTACCAACTAATAATACTCTTCCTACAAGAAGCCTTCCCTTCTTAATTCCAGTGATTTCCTTCTTTTAATTCTTCCTATGCATGTGACTTGTTTTGTATACATTTGTTCACATGTTATCTTCCCCCATTAGATCTTTTTTTTTTTTTCTTCCTCCCATTAGATCTTTAGCTCCTTTAGGACAGGGACTGACTTTTGCTTCTTATTGTATCTCTAATGCTTAGCCCAGTGTATGGCACATATTGATAAATGTTTATTGAATTGAATGGAATTAAAACTCTTATTCCAGACCAGGATCCTATGTTGAAGTGAAAAAAGACCGATGAACTAAAAGGCATACATTTTACTTGGTTAATATTGTTTCAGACATATCACTTAAAGTTTGACAGGGGCCCTCTAAGTAGGTAAATCTCAAGATAAAAAAATATTTTATTGTATTTTTATAATCCTTAGTTAGACACATGTCTGAAGTCATAGACACTGATATGTTGAGATGAATATGTCAATGTCTATGACCTTAGACATGTGTCTAACACTTAAACTCAATGATAACACATAAATATATATATATATGTACAGATGTGATACATTTTATAACATATTATAATGTATCTACATTTTCTCTGTACACTATAATTCTGTATTTTACCTCCATGCATTGATAACAAATAATGTTATAATATTTCAAGCAGAATTCAACATGGATGGCATTTGTAGAAATTTTACATAATGGAAAGAATGCAAGACTAGGAATTAGAAAACATGTCAAAAAAACTCGTCTTGGCCAAAATTTCTTCCATAAAATGAAAGGATTCATGCGTGATTTCTGCTTAATTTTCTGTTCTAAAATTCTTAATTCTATGATTTTAGAAAAGGCATTTATACATGTATCACAAGCATAGGTACTTGAGATGCAAAGACCAAAATAAATAAGTAAAGTCTTTTGTCCTTAAGACATTTACATACTAATTAATTTCCATTAAATATGTAAACTCCCACTCCATTATACATATATATTTCTATAATTCTCACATCAACCCTCTGAAATAAGTGCTATCACTATTCCCATTTTACAGATGGAGAAACTAAAGCTGGCATGTTTAAGTGATATGGCATGATTTGAACTGAGATCTTCCTGATACTGAGTCCAGTGCTAAGCCACAAAGGATCAGTTTCTCATTGCTTGATAGATTATTCTCAAATAAGCAAAACTGCTCATTTGCATATTGGTATAAGTGATTTTAAAAAATTAAAACTGCTCAGTATCTTGGAGATACTCCAGCCTGCTAATGACCTTATGACAAGATAGATTAGAACATGTTAAAGACTATCACCAACTAATCAAGGATTTTTCCTCTAGTGTGATTAGAAGAATTAAAAAGAGCATAGGAAAAGTGAAAACTGTAAAGTGAAAGTTGACACCTGAAAGAATTTTACAAGTCAGAAAAATATACTCAAAGGTTTGATAGTTCTTGGATTTTTCTAGAATTTCTTATGCACTATAGAAGGTCTTTTCTGATTCCCCCAGTTTTTAGCATAACCATTTCTCTCAATTGTTATTGTTCAGCCATATCTGACTCTTATGACCCCATTTGGGTTTTTCTTTTTTTTTTATAAAGTTTTTTATTTACAAAACATATGAGTGACCTTTCAACATTGACCTTTGCAAAAACTTTTTTTTCCCAAGCTTTTCCTCTCCTTCCCCCCACTCCCCACCCCTAGATGACAGGTAATCTAATATATGCTAAATAGGATAAATTATATGACAAATACAATACATGTATACATATCTATACAGTTATCTTACTGCACAAGAAACATCAGATCTAGAAAGAGAAGAAGAAAAAACCACCTAAGAAGGAAAACAAAATGCATGGAAATATTCACAGAAAGCGTTAAAATGCTGTGTTATGGTTCACTCTCAGTTCCATTTGGGTTTTTCTTGGCAAAGAAACTAGAGTGGGTTGCCATTCCTTTCTCCAAGTTATTATAAAGATGAGGAAACTGAGGAAAACAAAGTTAACTGACTTGTTCTGGGTCCCACGGCTTGTAAATATCTAAGAACAGATTTGACAAGTCTTCCTGACTCCAGGACCAGAGCTTGATTCACTGTACCACCTAGCTACACTTTTCCCCAAATTACCTTCTATTTATTTTGTGCATATTTGGTACATGCTTAAATGTGTGCCTGCTGTCTTCCTTATCATATGATGTGAGATCCTTGAGTACTGGAACTTCTATTTGTTTTTTTTGTCTTTGTTTCTATTGATTAATACAATGCACAGCACATAGTAAGTACTTCACAAATGTCTATTGATTTATTGAGGAAACTGTCCCATAATCTAAGAATTAATTTCTTTTAGCAATATCACTTTGTTCTTTAGAATTTGCATACTATATCCATTATATACCATTAAAAAATCACCAGCCAGGAATTAACAATTGATCAATACATAACATACATTATTTTTTTTCATATTTCAAAATCAAATCTCTGAGTATGGACAACAGAGCTCTATATTGGATACAACCAACTGGAACAAGTACAAAGTTATTCAGAATAGACAAGCTTATTGGATCTATTGTATCTCAAATTGAATTACCTGGGTTGTTAGGATGATTGCTTGCAATGACAATTTACGGTCATATCCAGGTAAAATAAAATACATTGATATGTAACTTTCCTATTCTATATAATTTTCTTCAAACTTCCTCAGATACACTTTTTTTTCTTTTTTTCTTTTTTTTTTGCAAAGATATTACTTATAAGATGTAATGTGCTTTTAAAATACAGGCAATATCTTTTGATAGAGGATTAGAGCATTGCTTGACTAAGAGAAATAAGAGAGACTATTAAGATAATCATAATTAAATGAATGTATATATATGTATTTGTAATTGTATGTATATATGTGTGTGTATGTCTATAGCTGTATACATGTATATTTGTGTACAGGACAACTAATTGGCACAATCAAGAGAGTGCTGGTCCTCCTAATCAGAAAGACTTATCTATCTGACTTCAAATCTGGCTTCAGATACTATTCTGTGTGACCCTTAACAAGACATTTAATCCTTTTGGCTCAGTTTCCAGCTGGAGAAGAAAGTGACAAACCACTTCAGTATTTTTTGCCAAGAAAACTTCGAATGGAGTCACAAAAAGTCATATACAACTAAAAAATGACTGAAAGTTTTTATGTACATGTACATGTATATGTGTATATGTATGTATATGCAATTTTCATATACATACATATATATGTGTATATATATATGTATATATCCAGGAATAAAACATCTAGGAAAGTTGGAGGGTTCCTCAGGGTTCATTTTACATACCACTTGAAGATTAATATTCCAAATATGATTTTAAATTACATTATCTTCTTGTTTAAAAATTCCTTTATCCAATAGTCAGTTTTTACCTATGGCCTAGTTTTGAGCCTTTACATAGTCTAGACTTATCTTAATGCTAATAGCTCGAAAATTCTTAAGCATAATACTTTTACTCAGATCAAGTAGTTTGTTCTTAATGTCCACAGAAATAATGACAGCTACCTTTTGTATGCAAAACTGTACCTAGGACTTGTCAAATAGTAAATGTTCATTAAATAATTGATTTTCTTCCTTATATATCAAGTTTTTATTAGTTTAGAAGAAAGGAAAGAGGAATAGGAGTATTAGATTTGTAAAAAGGCACTCATTTTAAGATCATAAATTGTTAAAAATTAAATGAAGACATTCAAAATTTATTAAACACCAACTTAAATATAATGTTATCAATAAGCAATTTCGGCCATTTAAAGTAAAGTATTCAGATTGCTATACATTTTCATTACATGTATATTGGAGACTTTTAAAAATTGCATATTAGATATTTTGTTTTGTTTTCTCAATAAGACAGACTCAACTTTGATTCTGAATATTCCTCCAGTACAGTATATGGCCCAATTTCTCCATGTAAGCAGACCTACTCTTACATATATAGTGCATTACAAGATAGTGAATCAAATGCTACATGTTCCCATGGAATGGAATGTGCTATACAGGTAAAGAACATATGGCATCTTCAGTGTTTTTATAAAATATTTGCAAGTACAAATAAACAAGATAGAGAAATAATTCAAATTTATTAAGTTAAAAAGCTAAAAATTTACTCTCAAAAGTTTTAACATTGGTGACATAATGGATGATTACCTTCTGTGGCACAAATTTTTATTTTCAGTAAGTTTTTGTCCTTTTCCTGCATAAAGCAATAAGGCTATGGTCTAGAGTCTAGACAGTTTATCATCCCAGTAGGTTTAACATTTTGTTCACTAAAACAAAACTACCCTATAAAAGTAATATTATATGTTTTAGGGGTCAGTTTTCTCTTATTCCCTGAGATACAATGACAGCAGTGTAAGTAAAGCTAAGGCAATGGAAATGTCCCTAAATTTCCAAGGCCTCAGCTTTAAATTCCAGTACTTTCATTTACTACATGTTAATGTAACCTTAGGCAACTTATGTAACATCTGTACTTCTCAATTTTCTTATCTCCAAAGTAAGGAATTACAATTTTTAACCTGTGATTTTGACCCATAATCTTCATCAAGCTACTTAACTGAGGGAGGAATACCAACAGACCTAAGATTTCACTGAGGTCTTTCCATATCTCTGGGTATAACGGAGATAATATATTCAAAGGCATCTATAAGTACTAAATAAAACTATAAATCAGCAGCTGCTCCTTATCCTCCTACCTTAAAGTTGAAAAGGAAATATATGGGCTCCTAAATATGACTTTATTCTAAATTCCTACTAGAATCAATTTCTGGAAACTTCTCAGGAAATGTAAAAGTTTGTGAATGGACCAAATTATTCTCCACTCCATGCCCCTACTCCTTCCTCACTATAATGTTCCTTTTCTGCTTGATAGCATTGATTAGTATATTCTTTAACCTCCTAATTGGCAAGTTATATTTTGTCGCCTATACAAGATCCCTGTAGAATTCAAGAGTAAAACAAAATGAATTCTACTGGGCTAAGTTGGAGAATATGTGCTTTATATTCCTATTGCCTGAGGAAAATGTTAAAGCAACATTGAATTATAAGAAACCTAGTGTAATTGACTAATTTCTATAAATGAAGATGCCAAAAATTTCAAAGTAAATGATCTCTTTGTGATTTCTGGTGTACATTAATAAATGTTCTTTTTATTTCCTATGACAGAATGACATTATTTATTTTTTTTTCAAAATGTACATTCTAAAACTTCTTTCCTTAGAGGTAACTCTTAAAAAGAAATACTAGTCAATATTGATATTACATCTAGGGTTACTCTCACTTCTCAAGAAACTAATATTTAGGAGATAATTCAAAATGACTATATCCTTTTTTTGAGATAAAAGGACTTTCCTCAGTGAATTTTTTTCAATATGTCTTTGATGGCTCCTTAAGAGCTAAAATAATCTATACATGGAAAACCTGCCAAGATATTTTTCTGTTTAATAGATTTCAATGGCTTTACTTAATTGAAATTAATAGAAAATGTGAGTTATGTTGTCTGGAAAATCAGGAGCTTAAATGAGTCATTGATTAAAAAAATCTCATAGTAGTTAAAGAGGAAAATTAGCTTTTTGTCTTCTAAGTAGCAAAAAGAACAATAGAGAATTTCTGCCATGTCTAGTGTCCCTTCTACTCTATGTAATTTTTTTTGCTTTGTTTTGTTTAAGGTATATCTGTACTAATAAGCTTTCTCAGCTACAATGCTCACATTTTAAATCAATTTCAAAAAAATTAATGAAACATAAAGATTTACTTTATCAGGTAGATCATCACCCACTTCAAAATCCATTGTGATTTTTTTCTTTATTTATTACCATAACAGTGTTTTGTGTGAAACTAGTGCTTCTGTTACCTTGAGAAAGAGAGAATCTATTACTCTTGCAAAAATATGTAAGAAGAGTTCAGAAATTTTAAAAATGAAAGATGTCACTAAAAGTATCATGATCCTTCATATATGCTATAATTCAATTGATCTTCAGTACTCATGGGAAATGTCAGTTTTGAAAAGACCATCTTCAATACTGTCTACTTAATAATTTTCTTGAAGGAGAACCAAGACAATAAGAGTGGAACTGAATGGCCTTCATTTTTATACTAGATATCTCATTCAAATGCCTGTCAAAAGTTTTCATCAAGATTTGTCAAGTAACTTGAATCTACCAGCCATGAACTGGACATGTTTTGGAGGTAACAAAGCTCAATTCTCTTGAAAGATGTCACATAAAACTCTTCTATAGTTTTGTTATAGACACTTACAGGTAGAGCACTTGTCAGAAGGATTATTCCTGTCTTGCTTTGTCATTAACTCACTGTGTCCTAATACAGGTCATTTCATCTCTCAGAGCCCCATTTTCCTCATACAATAAATATGAAGTAGGAATAAAACATTTTAAGGACTTTTCAAGCTCTAATATTCAATGTATCTCTCTGAGATTCAGTTTTCTCATCTGCAAAATGGAGATAATACCTAAAGTGCCTATTTCAAATGGTGTCTGTGAGGCTTAAATAAGAGAATTATGTAAAGTGCTTTGCAAATAAGCAAGCATATAGTGCAAAAAGGCATTATATTTTTATTACAATTTACTGCTATATCTTTTTTTTCTTTATTAAAACTTTTTATTTGCAAAACATATGTATGGGTAATTCTTCAACATAAACCCTTACAAAGCTTTCTGTTACAAATTTTTCCCCCCTAGTTCCCATCCCTCCCCTAGATGGCAGGAAATCCACTACATGTTAATTATGTTAAAATACTTGACAGAATATATGTACACATATTTCCACACTTATCATTGTTATACAAGAAAAATCATATCTACAAGAAAAAAATCAGAGAAAAGAAGCACAATGCAAAATGTTGTGGTCCACATTTCATACCCCTCTCTCTGGGTGTATATGGCTTTCTTTATTGAACAATTGGAGCTGGTTTGAAACATTTCATTGTTGAAGAGAGCCATGTCCATCAGAATTGATCATCATATAGTATTGTTGTTGCTGTGTACAATGATCTCCTGGTTCTGCTCGTTTCACTCAGCATCAGTTCGTGCAAGTCTCTCCAGGCCTCTATGAAATCGTCCTGCTGGTCGTTTCTTACACAACAATAATATTCCATGACATTTGTATACCATAATTTATTCAGCCATTCT
Organism: Myrmecobius fasciatus; assembly: GCA_023553655.1. Lineage (NCBI taxonomy): Eukaryota > Metazoa > Chordata > Mammalia > Dasyuromorphia > Myrmecobiidae > Myrmecobius > Myrmecobius fasciatus. The sequence goes on along the minus strand of JAJPUD010023816.1, from coordinate 2,180 downwards.
CCAATTGATGGGCATCCATTCAGTTTCCAATTTCTAGCCACTACAAAAAGGCTGCCACAAACATTCTTGCACATGTGGGTCCCTTTCCTTCCTTTAAGATCTCTTTGGCATATAAGCCCAATAGAAACATGGCTGGGTCAAAGGGTATGCACAATTTGATCACTTTTTGAGCATAGTTCCAAATTGCTCTCCAGAATGGTTGGATCTGTTAATAATTCCACCAACAATGTATCAGTATCACAGTTTTCCCACATTCCCCGCCAACATTCATCATTAATATTACCTGCCATTTTAGCCAATCTGACAGGTGTGTAGTGGTACCTCAGAGCTGTCTTAATTTGCATTTCTCTAATCAATAGTGATTTGGAGCACGTTTTCATATGACTAGAAATAGTTTTAATTTCATCTGAAAATTGTCTTATTCATATCCTTTGACCACTTATCTATTGAAGGGTGGCTTGAATTCTTATAAATATGAGACAATTCTCTATATATTTTAGAAATGAGGCCTTTATCAGAACCATTAAATTGTAAATATGATTTCCCAATTTGATGCTTCTCTCCTAATCTTGTCTGCATTAGTTTTATTTGTACAGAAACTTTTTAACTTAATATAATCAAAATTATCTATCTGGTGTTCAAGTAGGGGTTCCAGATCTTCTTTGGACATAAATTTATTTCATCTCCACAGGTGTGAGAGGTAAACTCTCCTTTGTTCCTCTAATTTGCTTATAATATCACTCTTTATATCCAAATCATGAAACCATTTAGATCTTATCTTGGTATATGGTATTAGGTGTGGGGCAAGCCGTAATTTCGTCCACATTAGTTTTCAATTTTCCTGGCAGTTTTTGTCGAATGGTGAGTATTTATCCCAAAAGCTGGGGTCTTAGGGTTTATCAAACACTAAATTGCTAAAGTTATTGCCTAGTTTGTCCTGTGATCCTATCCTATGCCTGATTGACTATTTTTTCTCTTAGCCAGTACAAAATGGTTTTGTTGACTGCTGCTTTATAATATAGTTTTAGATGTGGTACAACAAAGCCACCTTTATCAGCCTTTTTTTTCATTAATTCCCTTGTCATTCTTGACCTTTTGCTCTTCCAAATGAATTTTGCTACTATTTTTCTAGATTTCTAAAATAATTTCTTGGGAGCTTGATT
>JAJPUD010023815.1:0-19506 GCA_023553655.1 Myrmecobius fasciatus | reverse complement strand
TGAAATTGACAAAGATGCTGCAGAGGTGGAATCCACAAGAGAGATGCTGCAGATGAAAATGACATGCTGGGGAAGTGAAATCGACAAGCCTTAGCACCCTATCGGATTTAGGGAAGAGAGATGGTACGGAGTCCAAGGTCATTCCTGGGTTGTGAGTCCAAGGGATTTGGAGGAAGATGGCCCTTTGCTCCCCAAAGTTTAGCCCGCTCCTGCCAAGTTGGTAAGGTCTGGAGACACGGCCACCCAGTAGATGTGAGCTTGGAGCATCAGGCAGGACGGTCTATGGAGTAGCCCTCATAGATTTAGGGGAAACGGGGCCAAGAATCTGAGGTCCCGCTGAGACCACTAGATCTGCCTCAGTTGCACCACAGAAGAAATATGGCATAGCAGGAATATCCACTATGAAGGGACGGGCTTAACACTGGCTGCCTGAGAACAAAGAAGGTCATTTCTCATGTGACTCAGTGGCACTGGGTGCCTTTGTCAGGAAGGAAGGATTAAGCACCTACTATGTGCCAGTACCTATGCTAAGTACTTTACAGATCTCTCATTTGATCCTTACCACAAACCTTGGGACAGAGGTACTATTCCTATCCCCATTTCACAGTTGAGAAATGACTTGCTTAGGGTTATTTGCATTGGAGCCTAGATAAACTCGGGTCATCCCAACTCCATGCCCTGCATTCTACCCACTGTGAACCCAAACCCAGGGTGTGTCAGGGAGCCACCCTGAACGGGAGGAGCCCGCGAGTCCTGGCAAGCTCCTCAGATGCCTTGGAACACAAGGTGAGCTAGCCATCCAGCAATAAGGGGAGACACAGAGAGCCGGGTCCAGGGCATGGCAGAGAATGCTCAAATCCAGGAAGCCTAAAAGTGTGTGAAGGGTGTGGGAACGTAGGTGGTGTCTTCAGGGCCAGGGGCTGAGCAGGAAGAAGGTGCTCATCCTCCAAGAGATTGATGGGAGAAGGAGAGGAGTCAGCTACCTGCCCGATGGGTCACCACCACAGGGCACTGCTGTCTTCTGGGCCATGTTGCCCACCTCGAGGACAACGGCCCAGGCTGGGTGCCTTGAATGCGTTGTCAAAGATTCACAAGAAGCAGAAGCCCCCAGGACAGGAGAACCTGCTGCCCCTCTCTGTGGCTGTGCCCATTGACAGAGGGCATCTAAACAAGGTGAGCTCTGGGAGAAGCAGGCCACGTTGCTCTGCTCTCCTAGAGACAACGGGTCAGATGACTTCAGAAAAGCCCGGGAAGACGCCTATGAACTGATGCAGAGGGGAACAAGCAGAAGCACAAAGCACAAGAGAGTGACGGGGGTGACCATGGCAACCGCAAAGGAGGGAGGAGGGAAGGCTCTCCTAAGCCCCTCCTCTGCAGAGGTGGGGGACTGTGGTATATACTACAAGACTCAAAGTGTTACCTAGGGTTGTTGAGTTGCTTTTTTTCCTCTTTTAATTTGTTTTAAATGAATAGCACTCTGGGTGGGGAAGGAGAGATACTGTAAAAATAAATGAGATGGAGGGGAAATGGTCAAGAGTCTCAGAGAAATAATGACAAGCGGAAGCAAAGGGAGCTACAACACAAGAGCCTGCCCGGTGGAGCAGCTTAACGACACAATATAGAGAAGGAAGCACGAAAACCCAAAGGCGGACTCATGGCAGGGACGTGGGGCTTAAAGCCACTCAGGGGACTTCCTCTCCACTGAATAGCTGTTTCTCCTGGTTTTTTGTTTTTTTTTTTTTTTTTGGGGGGGTAAGGTAGAATTGATTTCTGTTCCTAAAAAAAGGTGGGGGCCTATGGGTGGGGTGTGCTGCATGTCCTCTTGATGAGGTCACTGGGGTTAACTTTTCTCACGAATTGACAAGTGTCTGTGTGGAAATGAAACCTTTAAAACGCATACGCAAATTAAAAATCTCCATGCCGCAAGGACGGCCTGGGAGCGGGCGCTGCCCGCTTGCGTTTGGCCGTGCTCGGCCACTCAGATCCCGGGGCTGCCTGACCCAGGAGGGAGGCACTTGCCCGATGAGAGGAAGTCGGGAGGATGACGGAGGGAGAAGGCCGGCCGCCCAGGGAAGCCGGATCGAGCAGGCTCAGGACGGGGAGTGGGCAGGGGGGGCACAAGGTGAGCCTCCCGGGTGCCCACGTCCAAGAACAGGGAGCAAGTGGAGGGAAAGGCAGCGTCCCAGGAGGACCTCCCCCGGACGGAGAAGCCGGGCCTCCCTCCCACCCCCCACGAGGGCAGCCTGGACTCACCCCCCCGACCGCTGCACTGGCTGGAGCAGTTCGCGGCCCCATAGACACGCAGGTCCTGACAGCGCCCATCGTAGCAAACCTAGGAGAGAAGGGGCGTGTGGGGGGGGGGGGAAAGCCCTGGTCCCACAGGGCCGGGACTCAAGCCGGAAGCCCCACGCTTCTGCCCAAGACCCCCACAGCTCCCCTCCCCCTCGCCCACCCTCACAGGGCTCCTGAGGCTTGGGGGTCCTGGCCCGAGCCCCCCTCTCACCATCCGCTCTCCACACTTGGTTCCGGTGACCACCCTCTCGAAAGGCTCCTCGTCGTCCCCCTTCCCCACCATGGCGCACGTGCTGCGGTCCAGCGTGATGATGCAGTACGCCCTTTGGGTGATCGCCCCCCCCAGAGCATTGCAGGACCCCACACTTGTTGAAACTGCCAGGAGAGAAGGCTTTCCCTCAGCCGGCTGAGAGCTCCTCCCCGAGTGCCGAGCTTGGTGCTGGGCACGGGCACGTCATCGCCCCCCGCCCCTGCCGGGTCACCTCCCCTTCCTTGCCCCCGAACAGGGGTCTGTGACCTCGCGGCGTGTCTGGAATTCAGGCGGCCCGTCCTGGCTGACCTTGTGGGCGTATGTGGCCGGCACAGGCTCCCCCCGCCTGGTGTTCCGGGGCATCCCCCCCAGACCAGGGGCACCAGGGACTGAGCATGGCAGACTCACTTCCTTTGGGATTGCGGGGGAACAGAGCAGCCTGTCTGTCTGTTGATCACGAAGCATCGGTCAGAGGCCACGGAAGCACCTGCCGCGGGAGGAAGGGCGCTAAGCTCCGGCAGACCCCGCAGGGAAGGGCAGGGCCGGACCCCAACAAGGGGGCAAAGGCCCGGGAGTTCTGCCCCATTTCTCCACGCGTATAAGGGGAACCAGGTGGCGCGAGGCGGCGTCCAGCCCAGGCTGAGCGTGCCTCCCAAAGTGAGCATCCAGCCCTTCTGGGGGGCAGCCCCCGGGCACAGCTCCTGCTGCCTGGCAGCATGCCAAGCGGGCTGGCCGGTCTGTGGGATTCTAGGCCCTGCCCACCACCCTCAGCCCCAGAGAAGGACGTCCCCATGCTGCCCAGCTCACCACTGCCCCAGAGGTCCTGGCACTGCTGCTGGTGGGTCGGACAGGCCCCGTTGTAACAGTAACCACCCGGGCAAGGGGTGCCGTTTTCCTGGAAGACGTCCTCCGGACACACTCCCCGCTGGCCGTCGCAGAACTCGGGCAGGTCGCAGCCGTCCCGCGCCTCCCGGCACGTCTGCCCCACCGGCAGCACCTGAGGCAGCGCCAACAGAGACACATTGGCGCTGACGGCCCAGGCCCCCTCCCAGCCTGCCCCCCCGTCCCACCTCCTGCCCTTGCTGCCAGCCCTCCCTGCCGCATCTTTAATGTCCCCCAGTGGGGCTGGAAATGGGGCTGGAAATGGGGCCGCACTCATCCCGGGCCCCCGCTCCACCCCGGGCCCCCATTCCATCCTGGGCCCCCGTTCCCCGCAGCTCCTGCCCCGTGAGCTCCCTGGCAGGAGCTGTCACCAGGGGCCCCATGTCCCTGCAACAAGGCTCCCCAAACCTCTCCAAGCCAGGAAAAGAGCAGCTTCCCTCGGCCCCCCGTTCCCTCCTCCTGCAGCCCCTAACCACGGCCCCGGTGCAGACCCCTCCCAGAAGCCGTTTTCCTGAGACTCAGATCCGCCCCCTCCTGTCACCGTGCCCTTTGGGGTTCACTGCCCACAGTTACCATTCTCCCCTAGGCTGCAGTGTCGGCCCGAGCCCCTGCGGAGTTAGTGGCAAGTTCTCTCCAGAAAAGAGTTACTTGTAAAGCACGGAGCACAGTGCCTGCACACGGCAGGAGCTTAATAAAGGCTTGGAGATCCAGGGACTCCTGACACCTCTCTCTGCAGCCGCATTATTGCCCGACTCGCTGCCCTCGCTGAGCTCCAAGGGGCTTTTCCTCCTCCTCAGCCTCCTTGACCTTTGGGCTTTGGGCCCCACGGACCTTGAGGTCTCTGGGCCCTCTCGGAGGATTTCTTCCACATCTGGATAGCTGCCCCGGCTGCTCCGACTATCCTTACTGCCCCAGCTGTCCTTGCTGCCCCGGCTGCCCTACCTGCCCCAGCTGCCCCTTGCCTCCTCCCCAAAGCTCCAGCATCATGGCTTCCTCTGAGCTGCTCGATAGCAGTTGGAGGTTCTGCAGATCTGGCTTCTGGGTCGTCCTGGACTCTGCCCTCTCCCCCCCCCCCATGCCTACTTGGCTGATGGGTCCTTGGGGAGGGAGGTGAAGGGAGGGAACGGAGAGAAGCCATCCCCCCCCCAAGAGCACAGACATTGTGGGGTTCAGGGAAAAGTCGGGTGTTAATGATCCCGTGGACTGTGAGTCTGAGGGGCGGGACCCTTGCCAAGGCAAGCCGGGTGGCCCCGGGGGGGTGGAAGGAGGGCCAGCTGGGAAGACTGAGAAGGAGCCGGGCGGGAGGACAACCCGGGAGCCACTTTGTCTCAGTGTGCTGCTGAGAGTGGGGGCCCCCACATGCTGCCGTGCCCACCCCCTAATTCTGGGGCCGCCTTACCTGGCACTCGTGGCAACATTCTCCCTGTGCACACGTGGCTCCCGCGGTCAGTCTGCACGTAGTGGCGTTACAACAGCGATTTGTGCAGTCCTGCAAGGAGGGCAGAGCCGTGAGGGTGGGAACCGGGGAGGGGCCTGGCCCGTGGCATGTGTGCCCACCCCAGAGGGCACTGACCCGTGGCCTGTGGCATGTGTGCCCCTGGCCTTGCCCAGCCTGTGTTTTGTGTGCCCACAGCCCTGCCCGGCCCCTGTCCGTGTGCCCACGGCCCTCACCCGCACTCGGGGTAACGTGCGGGGGTCCGTGAGCCCACGTACCTCTGGGGAGCCGCAATCGCACTCCTCGCCCGGCTCCACGAACCCGTTGCCGCAGGCGGGCCCCCCGTAGATGTCCTCCAGCCTCGGGGGGGTTGCTCAGGCAGCTGGCCTGGAAGACGTTGCTCCCCACGAAGTTCTCCAGGTTGTTGCGGCTGCAGGAGCTGAAGGTCTTGGGGAAGATGGCGCTGTGGGAGAGCAGAGGGCGCTGGGGGCGGGGCTCCCTCACGGCGGGGGCGGGGCTCCCCAGGCAGGGGCGGGGCTCCCCAGGCAGGGGGCGGGGAAGGGAGGAGCCCCGGGAAGGGAGCCAGAGCCGCCCCAAGGTCTCCGGGAAATCTTGGCCTACTGAAGGAGCCAGGGCCGGGGGGCCGGGGGGGCCGCTGCCCCTCGCCAGGCTCCTCAAAGAATCTGGGGAGGGGGGCGGCTTTGGCAGCGCCCCTACCTGAGGCTGGCCGCCATGACGCAGCCGCCGTTGTGTCTGTGCTCCTGACAGTAGCAGCCCGGGATGTTCTCATCGTGGTCCATGCCCAGGTTGTGCCCCATCTCGTGAGCCATGGTGGACGCCACGCCCAGGGGGTTTTCGTGGTGGTCCTGCGGAGGGAGGAGGCCGGCCGCGTCAGGCGGGGGGCGGGGCCTAAGCCCCCCCAACAAAAGGCCGGGGGTCGGCAGCTCCTGCTGGAGGCTGCCCCGTGGGGACCCGGGATCTCCTCCCCCGGAGCGCCGCTCACCTGGTTCACAGCCCCAGAACTCGGGGTGCACATGGAGGCCACCTTGGCCAGCCCCACCGTGGTTTGCTCGAAATCCACACCCCTAAAAGGGAAGTCTTGTTAACGCCCCCTGAACCAGCCCTCTGCGGGGTGGGGCGCAGTCACCCCGGCCCCTCTGAGCTCTGTGTCGGGGTCACAGTCACCTCGGGCCTCCATAAGAGGGTCACAGTCACCCCGGGGCCCTCTGAGTTCCGTGTGACACTCTTACCCCCTTGACTTTGCCCAGGGTGCCGCTCCCTCCTGGAGTGCCCTTCCCTCCCCTTCCTGTCACCATCTGAACGGCGTCTCCCCAAAGGAGCTCTCGGGGCCCCAGATCCTCGTGCCCAGGGAGCCGGGAAGAACCGCCAGCTGCGCCCACCCTGGCCCCGCCGGCCTCGGCGGGCACTCACGTGATCAGCTGGGCGTTGTCGTGCTTCTTTCGGGGCACGAGCTCCCGGCTCCGCCACCTGAGGAAGTTGTCCAGCGTGGCGTCGGGGCTGCTGCTGACCGGGACCTTGTCCTGGCGGTCCCATATCTCCAGGCCGATGAGGACCACGCGGAAGCGGAGCTCCTGGTAGAGCTGGGAGGGCAGGGGGGGCAGCCGTGAGGGAGCCGGGCCCAAGTCACACTGGCCTTGTGTGCAAAAGGGGCCAGGTCATGGGCACGGCCAGGGGGAGGAGGGAGGCTCATGGGGGTGGGGGCCATGCCAGAGGGAGGAGGGAGGCTCATGGGGGTGGGGGCCATGCCGGGGGGAAGGGGGAAGGCTGTGGAGGGTGGGGGCACCTGGGGGAGGGGGAGCCTGGGGTTTGGAGGCTCCCACAGAGGCTCACCTTGTCCACGTGATTCACAATCTCCTTCACCCGGCTCCGGATGTCCTCTCAGCTCCGGAACTTCCTATACTGAGGAGGGAAAGCCGGCCCCGTGAGCCTCTCCCCCCCCCTCAGCCCCGGGGCACCACTGAGTCAGGGGGACCCCGGCCTCCCCCATCTCTCACCTCGGCATGATCCACCACCACATAGAGTTCCACGTAGCGAGTTTCCTTTGGGACGGATTTCTGCGGGAGAAACGAAGGGGCCGGGGCTCAGGGGGACGAGGCCCCGACTCGGCCTCCCCCTCCCCGCCTCCCCTTCCCCAGGAGGAGTCCGCTGGCACAGCAGTCCGGAGGCTGGATACCAGCCCTTCTGCCCTCCCAGCCCTGACCCCTGACGGCTCCGGGCCCTCAGCTCTGGGCCTGCCACTGGCCACCCAGCCCCAGCCCGGGCCCCAGCCCTGGCCCCGGTCCCCAGGAGGTGGTTAGAAAAGCCGGCCAGCTGCTTCAGCCCTCGGGAGAGAGCTGGCGCCAGGCCCAACGCCACCTGCCACCCAAAAGCCCCCGGGCAGGGGCCCTGAGCATGGCGCGAGGGCTGATCCTTCCATGAGGCAGGGCACATGGGCCAGGGGAGGCCTCCGGGCAAGGCTGCTTTGTGACTGGCACAGGAGGCTCAGCCAGAGCGGAGGGAAGCCCCAGACAGACCCCCAGGAGCCGAGCCAGGGCGGGGGGGGAGGGGGCATCTCCCTGAGCTGGGGAACCAAGCCTGGGGGGAGGGGGGGGCATCTCCCCAGAACCCGGAGCCAGCTTGAACCCGGCACTCCAAGCCTTGGCCCCCGGGCTGCTGAGGGTGCAGGCCCCCCTCTCCCTGACCCGCCCGGGGGGCCACGCGGCCCAGCCCAGCGCTCACCCAGTTCCTCGGCTTTTGGGCGGCAGACATCCTGGGTTCCAGGTCCTTCTCCAGGGTGCTGTTGCTGACCCCACAGGTCACCAGCTTCTGGACCAGATGCTCGGCGCCGTAGACGGCGTGGGGGCCGCCCTCCTCCTCCAGGGGCTCGATGACGTGGACCGCGGCTCCCGTCTGGAAGAATCCCCTGCGAGCACGGGCGGGACGACTCCTGGAGCTGCAAGCCACCCGGGGCGCCAGCCCGAGGGGGTCCTGCCGGCTTGTGCCAGGCCCCGCACCCCATCCCAAGCCCCCGGGCCCAGCCCCGAGCCCCCTGTCCCGAGCCCCTGCGCGCCCCGTCCCGAGCCCCTGTGCGCCCTGTCCTGGCCTCGGTTCCTTCCTGAGCCTCCCTTACTCCGGGGGGGGCGCAGAGGCCGGTGGGGGGGATTCAGCAGGGTCCTGGCTGCCGGGCGGCCCTACCTGATCCCGTGGCAGGCGCTGATGCTGGCCGCCGAGTCCGCGTGCCCTTCCACGTGGCCCTGGTAGAAGCAATGGTCCTGCATGGGCAGAGGGAGGAAGAAAGGGGTCACAGGAGGCCCCCGGCCCAGGCAGGGAGCCCGTCCCGTGCCCGCAGCCGCCTCCCTACCTGCCGGGCGCCGGGCCGCTCGGTGACTTCGCTGCCGTTGGCCAAGGTGTACGTCTCGGTGTAGCTGGCCCCCACCAGGTCCCTGCGAGACAGCAGCAGCCCGCTGACCCTCCCCAGCGCCCCCCTCTGCCCCTCCCCCGCAGCTTCACCAGGCCCCCCGCCATTGCTGACTCCCCCCCTTCCCCGGGGCCTTCCACGCCTCCGATAGCTGAGCTTGCCCGGAGACGGGCCGTGACTCCATCAGGGACAGTGGCTGAGGGCGCCGGGCTCCCCTCCCCGGCCTCCGGGACAAACCGTGGGCCTCCAGGGAGGGGCTGGGCCGGGGGCCGCGCTATCTCCTCGAGGCCCCCCTGCACTCACCTGTTCCGGCGCAGGCGCAGGGTGACGTTGCGGCCTTCCAGGGCCAGGACGTAGCGCAGGTTTTCCGGGTACGGGCTCTGAGGAGGAAACCCCGGCAAAGGCCTTCGTTAGGGCCGAGTGCCCGCCACCCCCAGGGGAGAGCCCGCCACCCCCGGGGGAGAGCCCGCCACGGCGGGGAGGTCGCTGGGGTCGGTAGGGAGGGCCCCTCGCCCCTTCTGGTGCCCAACACCGAGCGCTCACTGCGGGTCAGCGCTGACGGCCAGGCCCGCCCGGACCGCCGTTGCCCCCTCCCTCTGTGCCTCAGTCCGCTCTGTGGGCGAGGGAGCTTGGCTCGGTGACCCCCCTCCCTTCCAGCTGGAAAGTTGGGGCTCTGTGACAGGAGGGCACAACAGGGACCTGAGTGATGGGGTCCCAGCACGTGGCCCATTGGCAACCTCCTGGAGCCGCCTCTCGAGGGGCAGGCACGGGGACCACCAACCCACGGGGGGGGCTTCTACAGGGGGGCCAGTAGCCCCGATGACCGGCCCCTGGGCTTTCCTCGGCCGAGATCCGGGCAGCCCCTTCCTCCTCCAGCTCCTTTTACAGAGGAGGAAGCTGAGGCAGGCTCTGGCCAGGGTGACCGAGGAGCCAAGGTCTGCGGCCACCTTTGACCTTCCTGACCCCCTGCCCGGGACCCCGCGCCCTTTGGCGCTGCCCCTCCGTGCTCTGAGCTAGAACCAGGGGTGGGCCGACTGGGCTAAGTCTCCACACTCTCCCTCAGTCCGTGCCCCCGAGCACGGTCCAACATCCCCGTCTGTGTCCCCCTCTGCTCTTTCTTCCCCGCGCTGGACCGCGCAACACCGCGCAGCAGGTGCTAGGAGGCGCCATGGAGGTCAGCGGCGGGGCCTTGATGACCTTTGGAGTCCCCAGCATCCCCCGGACCCCTGGACCTCCAAAGCCCCGCATCTGCCTCCCCCGAGCCCCTCCCCCCACTTCTCTGGGGAGACCCCCCATGGGGGTCACTGCAGTTATGACACCAGCCCTGGAGCCTCCGGCACAGAGTAGGGCGCCCGGGGCCTTGCCAGCCTCTGACTGGGCAGAGCCCTCAGGACCCTGTGGCTCTTGGGCCCGCCTCTGCCAGGGCAGCCACGGGTCCCGGCCAGGAAAACCCAGGCAGAGGGCGGACCCCGAGTCGCCCTTTGAAACACGGAAGGGGGAAGTTGTGAGATCAGGAAAACAAGCAAAAACCACCGAGACAGCCCTCCCAGACCGCACCGCGCGAGCGCCCGGCTGCGGGCAAGGGAGGGATGGGGGTGGGGGGCCTCGTCCCGGGGCCTGCCGGACCGCAGGCGGAACCTGGGCAGGAGGGCGACTCCCCAGCTGGGAGAGGGGGAGGGGGAGGGCCAGAAAGGAAAGGAGGGGCTCCCGGCAGCACATCCCAGGGGGCCGGGGTCCAGCTGCCAGGCCCCAGGGCTCGGGGAAGTGAGCGGAGAGGCCGGGGTTGGGACCACGGACCCAAGGGCTTGGACGGTGAAGGAGGCTGGGGGGCAGGGGGACAGTCTCCTTGGTCCTCCGCTGGGCTCTCGTCCCAGTGACACTAGGCTAGTGTGTCCCCCCCCACCCCGGGCTCAGCCCGGGCCCCTGCACACAGCAAGAGTTTAATAATTGCTGGCTGGGCCTCGTTTGCTGGCGAGAATGGGGAGGACAGGAGGGACAGATTCCTGGCTCCAAAGCCTGCCCTTACGGGACAAAAGCCCCTGCCGCATCGAGCAAGCCCCCCGCTAATGGAGGAGGGGGCTGGAGAGGACCTGAATGTGGGGAGAGAAGTCCTGGCCCAAGCTGCCCACCCGCCTGCCCCCCATCCGCCCACCTGCCCCCCCCATCCGCCCGCCTGCCCCCCCATTCGCCCGCCTGCTCCCCCATCTGCCCACCCGCCCAAAATGTAGCTGATTTAGCTGATGAGAGCGCGAGCCCCCACTGCAGATTCCGATTGCCGCCTCCCAGCCGGGGACCCGCACTCCTGGGACGGACGGCCCCGGCAGGGGGTCTCCCCGGAACTGGGCAGCCAAGACCCCCAGCAGTGCCAGAGCCGGGCGGCCGAGGGGAGCCAGTGTCTGACTAGGGCAGAATCCCAGATGTGGGCGCAAGAGGCAGACTTACCGGGGACAGGTCTCTCCGGGCCCTGGGGACAGGAACCCTCAGTGGATACACGACCTCATACTTCTCCACGTGGGGCAAGGGGCCAGGCGCGGGCAGGTGGGCAGAGAGACCTGGAGACAGGGGGCGGCGGGTGAGGAAGCTGCCGGCCAAGGCCACCTGTACCCCCCGGGGCCGGCATTTTCTCAGCCTGCTGTGGGGACCAAGCTCAGGGCAGGTGAGCCACCTGGGCCTGACTTCCTCTCATCCCCGCCCCCCCAGCATCCTCCTGCCTCTTCCGAAGGTCAAGGGGCAGCCTGGCCCAGGTCAGCGCCCTCCCCCTCCACAAGCAAGCAGAAGAAGCTGCAGCTCATTCTCTGTCCCCGTGCCAGGTCCCAGGCTCAGTTCTAAGGGGCCAGAGGTGGAGCTTGCCCCGGTCTCCCTCTGTGCCTCGGTTCCCCTCCGGAAAGCAGCCCCGAGCCTGTCCCAGAGGAATGATTCCGCGTGCCCCGCAAGGAAATGGGCGTCCGCGGGGCTGACACAGCTCGGAGCCCAACGACTGACCGTCAGCTGAGCCCCTTCCATCCTCCGGGGCCGGGGCGGAGCCTGCGCCGCCTGCCCTGACTGCCAGGCCCTAGTCCCGGACGCCATCCTCTCAGATCTGTCACTGCCGCGTGTGACATCTCCGCCCCTTCAGCAATTCTCTCCCCCCACTTCATGGTACCCCCCGGTTACATGGAAAGAGAATTCTCCACACTCATTCCCCTAAGACACTGCGCCCGGAGACGGCTGTGACCTGACAGAGGCTGTCCTTGCGCGGTCCTGCGTTAGGAAATAAAAGAATCAGCAAAGGAAAAAGCCACAAACTAAGTGGGAATGGTGGCGGGCTCTGCAGTCACTCTCCCCCTGGCCGGGGCGGCCATTTCTAGCGATTGTTCTGAGCTGAGAAGAGCTCCATGGACCTCAGAGGCTCAGTCACGCAACGTCGCTGTCACGCGGGCGGTGTCCCCCACTCACGGCCTCAGCAGTGGTTCATGTGAGTCTTCCGGGGTTCTCTGCGGTGTCCCAGGACATCCGCAGAGCACGGCCAGCTCAGCCGTGCCTCCGGGCAGGGGCAGCCCTTCAATTTCCAATTGCTTTGCCCCTACAAAAAGAGCTGCCATGTTTTGGCACATGTGGCCCCTTTCCTTTTTTCCCAGGATCTCTTTGAGATCCAGGCCCAGTAATGGCAGTGCCGTGTCAGAGTGCACACATTATAGCCTTTGGGAGGAGTTCCGGATTGCTCTCCAGAATAGTTGGATCAGTTTATGACTCCGCCAGCAGTGTCAGGGTTTTCTTTTCATTTGACCTTGTTCCTTTTCTACCATATTAGTCAATCTGATAGATGTGAGGAGAAACCTTGGAGTTGTTTTAATCTGTATTTCTCTAGTCACCATGACTTAGAGCATTTTTTCCTGTGACTGACTATAGGTAGCTCTCATTCATTCATCTGGACACTACCTATTCGTGTCCATTTGGGCCTTCCTTAGCAAAGATGCTGGAGTCGTTTGCCTTTTCCTTCTCCGGCTTATTTGACAGATGAGGAAACTGAGGCAAACAGGGTGAAGTGACTTGCCCAGGATCATACAGCTAATAAGTGACTGAGGTTAAATTTGAACTCAAGTCTTTCTGACACTGGCCCTGTGTTCCCATCCAGCTCATCATTTCAGAGGTGGTTGGTGAAACGGCTGGAAGCGCCCACCAGGACCCCTGCCTTGGCCTGGCCCAGATACAAGGAGTTTCCGGGCCACCTTGACACCTCCCCACCATTTCCACCCATCCTGCGGGGCCACATTCCTTTCCCGGGCAGGGCGGCTTCCAGCCCAGGGTAAAGCAGGTAAGCCTGGGGGCTTACCCCTCCCCTAGGCTGGAGGACCCAAAGCATTTGCCGGTCACCCTCTCTGGACCCCAGCAAGCACCAGCATCCAGGGCCACAGCAACATGGGCCATGCTGTCTTTTCTGACCAGCCTGCCCATCAGAGACACAGGAGAAGCAATCACGGGACAGCAGAGATTGAGGTGGCCCCTGGAGACTCAGAGCAGAGCAGAAAGGGAGGCTAGATTATTCTCAGCCACGTAATGATCCAAGACAATCTCAAAGGCCTGATTACAAGCACACTATCCACTTGCAGAGAAAGATCTGGAATTGTGCGAATACAGACTGAGTGAAACACGCTAGTTTTCTTTCACTCTTTGCTAGATTCTTCTCATACAAAACGACCAACGTGCAAATGTTTTACACGACTGTACATGTGTACCCTACATGGGATTGCTTACCATCTAAGGGACAGAATTTGGAGCTCAAACTTTGAATACAAATTTCCAAAATTAAGGGGGAAAAAGAATACTAGAGGCTTTTCATGTTGTAGATGAGGAAAAGAAACAGGCAGGGAAAGTGACCGGCCTACCCACAGGTGCACAGAATTTGAACCCAGACAGGTCCTCTGATTCTGCCCTCCACCACTCCTGCACAGCTTATATCCAGGCCTCTTCCATGTGCCAGAATTGGCCACAGGAGGATCAAAACCCATATGCAGCTCACCTCCAGAGAAAGGTCTCCCCTAAACCCTTCCTTCCCTTGAGCTACCCCATGTTCTTCCAATGCAACCAAACCAGGCTCCCAGTCTCAGTCAGTCTGGACTCCTCCCTCTCTCACCAAATGATGTCTGGGTAGCCTGTGATCTCCCTCAGAAACATCTTTTGTCAGTTTCACTTCTGCCACACCTCTTCATCTCTTGTATATTTCACCTCTATTCTTTTTGGGGGGTCAATTTCACCCCTGTCTGGTGTCAATTCCATTTCTGCAACTTCTATTGTCAATTTCACCTTGACAGTATCTCCTGTCAATTCTACCTTTACAACATCTCTTGTCAATTCCCCTCTGCAACCTCTCTTGTCAATTCCACCGTTACATCACCTCTTGTCAATTCCCCTCTGCAACATCTCTTTAAATATTACTTTCCAATCACTTCTCCAATACCCCTCCTCCTCCCCTCTGCACTGCCTCCATTCTGATGCAAGCCCTCCTCACCCCTGGAATACTGCAACAGCGGCTGACTCTAAGAGCCTCCCTACAGGAAGCCTGGATACCCTTCTGGCCCCACATTTTGCACTGAATACACATTGTGTTTCTCCCACTGCCTAAGTCCCATTACAGGTGGGTCAGAAATGCCTGTGGATGGACGGATGGATGAGTGTAAGGCTGCCCTACCACCATTTAAGAGTTGAGGGGAAGAAAAGTGTGACTGGAAGCTTCCAAGAAGCTTGGCAGGGGAGGTTGGAGTATGATTCTGGAGTTTTCTGGAAGGAAGGGATAAGTGTTTGGGCTTTGGAGGTCCATGATGAAGTCCAACTTCAGGTCTGACTGGTCCTGACATCTGGATTTCCAGAACAGGCCCAGGAGGCCTCTAGTGTGATACCAAGATCTCAAGGCAAAGTCACCATGGGCTGGAACTCTAAGTCCAAGCCCAAGACAGAGCCAAAGCAAACGGCCTGGGGGTCAGCAGAACTGGCTCTGTCTCAGCCCTGGTTCTAGTTGGTTGGGCAGGTTGCCAAGTAAGCTCAAGCATCCAGAGCAGGGCACTCTCCTCTAGCCCATGTCATCTTTGAGGGCCAGCTGAAGACACTGGGCATAGACACCCTGAAGAAGAAAAAGCTCAGCGTGGGAGAGATGCTGATTTTGTGTCTGTCCTATGGAAAGGGGCCCCAGAGAACAAACCTGAGAGCAATCTGCTAGGGAAGGGAGAGGAAGGTGGTGAACTTCTCATCCCCAAGGTCTGAAAGCAGAGGCTGAATGAGAATTTGTTGGGGATGAAGCAGGAAGCACTTGTGTGCAGGTATGGGCCGGACTAGCTAAATGACCTTCAAAGTCCTTTACTAGAATGACAACCTGTTGTCTGTTTTGGATCTCAAGCTTTCTATCTGAACTATGTGCCCCCAGGACTGTGATGGAACCGCCTCACTACCCATAACAGTATCCATCCAGGGCTTAGCACAGTGCCTGGCATTCAGTAGGCATTTAATATAGTTGACTGCTGTGAGCTCCCAAGACAAGCCACAAGAGGTCTCAGGGAGTCTCTTTCCCCACCTCTATCCCCCCCCCCCCTCCATACTCCACCTCTTAGCTCCACCATGACTGTAGGTCCCTCTGGCATGTAATGGCCCTTCCAGGGCTAAAATTCTAATGGAAGAAAGAACTAAGACCTCAGCTTTTCTGTCTCTATCATCATAATCTGTGTCATTGTTTCTGTCCCTGAACCTGTTCCTCTGTCACAATCTCTCTTCCTCTGTCCCTGTCATAATCTCTCTCCTGCCTTTATTTTTCTGCCCCACCTCCCACTTCCTCCCTCCCCTCTGTTTAGCCCTTGAATGACTTTGGTTACCTCATAATATTCTACCTCTTCATTTTACAGGAGAATGGGGGGGGGGAGTGCCCAGGGAACCAGGGACTTGGTCCAAGTCACACTCATTGGGCTCTAACCCTAACCCTAACCCAATTGCTGGGCTTTTAGCTCGGGGATCTTTCTAAAGTACTGAACAGTTACTTTGAACTTCACCTTACTCACCTGTAGGCTAGAAATAATGGTATCTGCTTTCCCTTACTCTCAGGCCAGCCAGAAATATATGTTCATCATTTCCTATGTGTCAAGCACCAGATGAGAGCTGGGAACACAGAAAAAGGGAAACTGTCCCTGCCCCTCAGGATCTGAGCTTACACCCTCTCTGATGGCTAGAGGAACTGCTCATAAAAAGTAAAGAGGCCGTAGCTGCAAAGTGGGGGAAAGGTGATAGGAAGGTGGGACAGTGGGAAGACTGAGGAGAGCCGGGTCTCTAACGTTTGCTGGCTGGGAGACCCTGTAAGAGTCACTTATCCACTGTCTTGTAATTGCTGTCTATGTATGTGCACAGGAACAGAGACAGCTGGGAAAGGGCACAGCCTGCCAGGGGACCACATTCTCCCTCCCACAGTGAGTGATAGAAATTTGGTCTGAGGCCACTTTAACCCCAACCTGAAACTCCTGTGGTAGAGTCACTATGGTTCCCCCATCATTTGGAGGCAGGGCAGGGCAAGCGGGTGGAGCTGGCTGCTCGGAAACCAACACACACCCAGGTCCTTCCCATATCCTCCAGCCCCAAGAACTCAGAGAAGCCTCCCAGGCAATTTCTCACCTCGGGTTTCTCCAGGTGCACTGACTCCATTCTACTCTATTTGTGGCTTTCTGGGGGTCTCAGGCCTTCTGCCCCTCAGCATCACTTAGGTAAACATGGGGATTTTCCAGGCAGAGGTCGGAGCCCCATTTCCCGATTTTTTTTAAGCACTGGCAGAACTGCCCCCCTTTCCATTACTAATAAAGAAATCGAACTCAGAATGGCCCAGAAACTCAACATCCTCTCACAGCCATCAGATATAATACCCAGAGAATATCTGGATTGGGGGCCCACTCATCTCAGGGAAGGGATGCTACATATCCAGGGCCACCCGATCCCCTGGTGCATATGCTCAGAGCTGAGTCGAAAGGAAGCTCCCCCAGGAAAAGCAAACCCAGGGCCGAGTGTGGGAGCCAGGACTCCCAGAGTCTCAGGGGTTTGAAATCATTCCTTTCCATCACGGACTGTTTCTAACCTCGGTGTGAACTGGGGGAGACTTCTGAGGAGACCGGGGGGCTTCCAGACTCCCCAAAGTCCTCGGGCTGAGGCTCCTTCCCCCAATCGGGCGAAGGTAAATCCCGGATTGACTGAGAGCCCCTCCCCCCAGCTCCCAGTCCCTCACACCGCAGGGGACCGGATGATTCACCGCCATTAGTCACGGCGGCAGATAGAGGAATCATCCCTCCCCACTCCTCACCCCGTGGTTTTGGGTTACTCAGTACATTGGGTCAACTTTCCTTGAAAATCTGCAGCCTTCCCGCACCTTTGGAAACCTCCCCCCCCCCCAATCTTCAGTCCCTGACCCCCTACAGATAGGACAGGAAGATCGAGCCCTGGGTGGGCAGTCTAGGTCCCCGAACTCCAGTCCCGAAGGTGGACTGTGTGACACTGGGCAGGTACCTTTCCCATTTCCGAGACCCCCAGGCGAAACGAGAACTTGGACTGATCGTGTTCCCCCAGGTCCGATCTACGGGGAAGGTCCAAGAATTGACCTGGAGTAAGATCCGGGCCACCCAGCAGGATGCTTGGAGAAGAGCCGGCGGTCAAGGTGGCTTCTGAGAGCCCAGGGAAACCAGCAAAGGTCAAGGGGCCCTCCCGCCATCTGGGCTCAGGGGCTGCACAAGGGGAGGGGAGGGCTCTCGGGGCAGTTCCCAGGTCGCAGTCCCTTCTCTCCCCTAAGGCGGAAGACCCAGACACACCCGAGCTACTGAGAAGCTCTGGCTGGCTGGAAGTTAGTCCGTCCGCCTGCCCCTCCCCAGTCCTTACTGGGCAGACCCTGGCTCCGACCCCGGGGGAGAGGTGACGGGCCAGGGACGGCCACTCGGAGCCGCCCGCCTGACTCACTTCCCTTCAACCAAATCCTAGGGGCCAAATCTACACGAGCCCCCGAACCTTGGACCCGTCTGACTTGGGACGCAGTTCTGGAGCCTGAAGATTCAGGGACCCAGTCTGGAGCCTCCTGGCTCCAACCCGGGACCCGCGGGATGATCCAGCGACCCGGCCCCGAGCCGGGCAAGGGGGCCAAAGTAAGCAGCCCAGGGAAGCGAGGTGAGCCATGTTCCGCTCCGGGCTGAGCCGCCCCAGGTTCCCCCGCTCCACACCCCCGTGTCTAGCAACCCTTCACTCACCCGGGAGCCCCAGGGCGCTGCGCGGGCTCAGGATAAATGCCCAGAGGAGGCCAAAAAGGCAGCAGCGGCTGCGGAGGCCGCACATGGTCAGGGCTCTGACAGAATGGCCCGGGTTAGAGCGCACTGAGCGCACCGGGAAAGCGCAAGCGGAACTGGGCACCGTCCTAGGTCTGGAGACGCTCCACCCCTGCGCTACCGGGCTGGGAGGGGGCGGTGCTCCCCTCCCTCCTCTTCCTCTTCAATTTCCTCCTCCTCTGCCCTGATCGCTTGGAGCATTGAGAGTTGAGTGGCTCAGGTGGCCCCCAAACGTGTCCATCCAGATGTGGGCTTGCACATCCACATCAGCTTGAGCAGAGGGAAGTTTTGAATGCTGGGGAGTTCTCTTCCCGAGGCAGGATACTTTCTAAATGAGGGGAATCGCTAATTAGAGAAGCGCCTCAAATGTTCAGAGGGACTTTTGTGGCCGACCGGTGGCCGAGCTGTCCCACCCGCGGCTGAGCTGTCCCACCCGCGGCCGAGCTGTCCCACCCGCTACTGATCTGGTCAACCCCACTCAGGACCAGCTTCTAACAGTGCTGTCATTTGGGTCATCTCCGAAAAGGAGGGACAAAATTTTCCAGGGATGTCCACACTGAGAGGGAGATTGTCCCCCCCCCCCCATTACCAGAGCTAGCTCAGTGTTTGGGAGGCCCCGAAGGAAAGTGTGGGCGACGGAAGGACCCCCAAACCGAAGGTCTGCACAGAGACCTCATGACTGCTGGTCCGTGAAATCTGGCCCGCCGACCAGCGCCGTGCCAAAGGGAATCCCTGCCATCTTCATTGTCTCAGGAAGATTCGGATAATCAGCTGGCGAGAAAAGGTACCGGACCCTGGGCTCCTTTCTCCAGCCGAACTGCCAACTCTACCGCGAGAGCACAGCTCCCGTGGGCTGGCCACAGAGTTGGAATTTCCAATGGAACTTTGCCAAAAAAAGAGATTATTTTGTGGAGAACTCACACGGCTTAAGAGCTCACAAGATGGTCAAAAAGAGGACCCGCTCAAGAACCTTAGAACCGACTGTATGCCATGGGAGACACGGGCACAGGACTGCCCAGCGTGGTGTGCCCTCGTCAGAGAAGGTGCTGTGCTCTAGGAGCAAAGCGGAATGGGATCATGAGTTAGGGACACCCCCCCCCACGTCCATAGCAACCATTTGGGTACAGTAACTGGCCTCTTAACACGGGGGGTGTCATTTGGGTCCTCTGGGGAAGCTCACCAGCCAACTCCAGGCCCTTGGCAGGAACCGCCTGCAGACCCTCCTGCCCAGGTGGGCCTGACTCAGCCCCAGAGGAAAAATCGGGGCTAGATAAGAGGCCGCCCCTTCCTGGGAGGGGCGGGAAGGCGTGGCCCAATAGCACCCGGCCCTGTCCCGAGGAGATGACTTTTACCTGAGGTAGTTTCGGTCCCGGGGGGAATCTCCCTGTCTAATGGGAGGGACCACTGGGGAATTCCTACTCACCAACTGGATGAATTAGAACTAATTAAGGCTGGGGATTAAGGGGGGGGGGGGGGAGGAGGTTTCCTGTGGAAGGTGGGAAAGTTAGCTGAGATCTGAGGGAAGCTGGGAGGCTGATGAGGAAGGACAGACAGTGAAAAGTCAGAGAAAGATGGACGACCGACTTGGCCAGAGATAAAGAGACCGAAACAGAGATAGAGCAGAGACTGAAAGAGACATAGAACAGAAACACAGAGATAGAACAGAGACACAGAGATAGAACAGAGACTGAAACAGAGATAGATAGAACAGAGACCCAAACAGAGATAGAACAGACTGAAACAGAGAGAGAACAGAGATGCAGAGATAGAACAGAGATAGAACAGAGACACAGAGATAAAACAGAGACTGAAACAGAGATAGAACAGAGACCCAGAGATAGAACAGAGACTGAAACAGAGATAGAACAGAAATGCAGAGATAGAACAGAGACTGAAACAGAGATAGATAGAACAGAGACCA
>JAJPUD010023814.1:5489-19506 GCA_023553655.1 Myrmecobius fasciatus | reverse complement strand
ATGGACATGGCTCTCTGCAACAAAGAATTGTCTCAAACCAGTTCCAACTGTTCAGTGAAGAAAACCATATACACCCAGAGAGAGGGATATGAAATGTGGACCACAACATAACATTTTCATGTTCTCTATTGATGTTTGCTTGCATTTTGTTTCCTTTCTCAGATTTTTTTTCTTGTAGATAGGATTTTTCTTGCACAACTTGTCAAGTATTTTAACATTATTAACATGTAGTGGACTTCCTGCCATGTAGGGGAGGGGAAGGGACTGGGGGTAAAATTTGTAATGGAAAGCTTTGTAAAGATCAACGCTGGGGAACTACCCATACATATGTCATACAAATAAAAAGCTTTAATAAAAAAAGTTTATAGTTGGAATACTATGGGTTCGAAATAAAATTGGGATCCCTATTGATCAGTTGCAACCCCCATATGATTTTTAAGGATTTCCAGTAAATAGAAATAAAAAGGACTAGAGCATGAAGGCTTGGTAACCAAGGTTTTAACCAATTTAATGTTACCTAGATACATAGCTGTGGTCCATGTTAGGGGACATCAGACTGGAGACTACTTTTTAGCAAAGGGAGAACCTGCTGATCCTGAGGAGATGATGATTCTGATACCAGCTCTACCTTTGCACATATTTCCACCGTTATACACCCTGGATAATGCTCTTGGAGCCCAGGAGGATGCTAAGGGTCATTGGTTCTTGCCCAATGGAAGGGAGGTCCTGAACAAAGCAGGTATGAGACGTCTACTTCAATACCTACATGAGGGTAGCCATTGGGATGTCCAAAACCTGTGTGATGCGGTGCTCACAAAATTTGCAACTCCTGGGTTGTACACATTAGCCTGGCAAGTGGTAGATCGCTGTCTTATTTGTCAAAGGATGAATAAAACAGCTCTCTGACAGGCTCCACAGGATGGAAGGCTCCCTGGCATCAGACCCTTTCAGAGTATGCAGGTGGACTTTACTGAATTGCCCCTGTGGGGCATCTCAAATACCTGCTGGTCCCCTAGTGGACCCCTTAACATCTTGGGCAGAGGCCTATCCCCTTTGTCATGTCACCCTTTAGTTGTGGCTAAGGGCCTCTTAGAACAAATCATCCCGAGGTATGGGCTGGTGGAGCGCATCGATTCTGATCAAAGTACACACTTGAGGGCCAAGCTTTTGCAATCTTTAATGAAAGCCTTAGAGATGACTTGGGAGTTTCATACTCCATGGTATCTTCCTTCCTCAGGAAAAGTAGAAAGGATGAATCAGGAGATTAAAGGACTTGAGGAACTCAGTTACCTTGGACCAAGTGTCTCCCTTTGGCTTTACTGAGAATCAGGACAAAATCCCGGAGGTCAGCTGTCCCCATATGAATTGTTATTTGGTCACCCATACCCAGGATTGATGAATCCAGGGACAGCAGACCCAATTTATGAAACCAAAGACATATTTTTAAGGAATTATATTATGATTCTTGCCAATTGTTTATAAACATACAACTAAAGCGTCTTGTTGCTCAGACTCCTCCTTTAGGATTTGCTGTTCATTGTTTCAAGCCTGGAGATTGGGTTCTGATCCACTCTTAGAAGGAGGATAAATTGAACCCCCACTGGGAAGGACCCTTCCAGGTGCTTCTAACTCCAGATACTGTGGTAAAGACTCGTGAACATGGCTGGACCCATCACACTCAAGTTAAAGGACCTATGGATACTCCGAAAGAATGGATTGTAATACCTAAAGGAGATTTGAAACTACAACTCAAAAGAAGGACTTGCTGATATTGATTGTGTAAATTTATATGTCAAATATTCTAATTGTCATGTATGTTAAATCACTCTTTTTGCCACTTTCTTCCACAGCTCCAATCCCTAACCCACTGATGGGAAAGGATAATAGTTTCCAGAGTCTGGTTCAGACGATTGCTGATACGTTTCTTATTCAATATTGTTGGATTTGTGGGGGACCTCAGCAATTTGACCAATGGCCTTGGGTAGTTGTACCATTAAGCCCAGCCTGGCTCCTGAGTAAAAGATTAGATGTACACAACGGAACTGGGTTTTGGTTAGAACAAGAGAAGCATCAATGGTCGTTAACCGACTCTATTCCTGGTAAATATTGTCTAAATCAGACAGGAGAAGGAGAATGGCTAGGGAGCAGTGAATGTGATTGGGCTTACTCTGTGGAGGTTAAAACCACTCAGCTTATTGTACAAAGTATAAGCATAGATGGAACCAAGCTCATGTCCAATGCAAGAATGGAGTATGGCTGGGGCAGCTAGGTGGCGCAGTGGATAGAGCACCAGCCCTGAAGTCAGGAGGAACTGGGTTCAAATCTGGTCTCAGACACTTAACATTCCCTAGCTGTGTGACACTGGGCAAGTCACTTAACCTCAATTGCCTCAGCAAAAAAAAAAAAAAAAAAAAAAGAATGGAGTATGGCATCCCTGCACTAATTTAGGGTGGGAGTTAGACTGCTGCCAATTTCCACCATGCAGAAACTTGAATTGGCCCCCAAATCGATGTGAAACAGTTTTACTCACGGTGGTCACCCATGTGGGCCTTGGCAAATAGCAGCATACATAAAGAGAAATGAAAAGGGAGTTCTAATCCAGCCCTGGTACCAATGGACTTGGTGGAATTCAACTTGGTCTGGTTATTTTACCTCTTTTTGGAGCACAAAGAATAGGTTTAAATCTAATATGAGTTGTAGCTTCAAAGGTAAACAGCAATTATGGAAATGTCAATATGAGGATAATATTTGGACCCTATACCAGGAAGGTCCATTTGGGGGATAAGGACTCACAGTATTATCCAGTGGTGTTCAAGAGGAAAAATATTTTTGAATCAAGCAACCCTGCCTTTAAGGGACATTATTGGATCTGTGGGCAAACTGCTTATACTCACCTTCCCCTTAATTGGACTGGTGTCTGTTATGTTGGATTAATTAGACCAAAATTCTTCTTCTTGCCTGGAAATGGTGTGAATTATTTAGGAATCCAGTTATATGATGATTTGGAGCGAGAGAAACGGAGTATTGATACTTCCCTAACACAGACTGGGGATGCTAACATATGGGGAGATACATGACCACCTGAAAGAATAATCCGAGAGTATGGACCGGCTACCTGGGCTAAAGAAGATAGCTGGAGATACAGAATTCTTATTTATATTTAAATAGGTTAATTTGGCTCTAAGCTGTTTTAGAGATTGTCACTAATCAGACAGCAAGAGCTTTAGACTTATTGGAGGATCAAGCAACCCAAACCAGAGAGGCAGTCTTACAGATTGGTTTTGGATTATCTATTTGCAGAGGAAAGGGGAGTGTGTGGGAATCTGAATCGTTCTACTTGTTGTATGCAAATTGATGATAATGGGAAAATAGTAAAGGAAATTGCCAAAGATATTAGGAAACTGGTACACGTTCCTGTGCAAACCTGGAGTTCCCTGTTTAGTACATCATAGTGGTCCTGGTTCAATGGTAGCTGGTGGAAGCAGGTATTATGGTTTGGATTAATTGCTTTAAGTGGAGTAATACTTTTACAAATTTTTTTGCTTTGTATAATACCTATTGTTACTGGGATAGTACATAAAACCATAGCTGAAATTCTAGGGAATGAGAACAAAATGCGTATGCTAATGCTGCAACGTCAAGGATGGACCCCAGTAAATAAAGAAGACGCTGGTGATGAGGAGGTCGATACTAGGAGTAACAGGTTGTTGCAAAAAATTTGAAATGAGAGTTCTTCAAAACATTAGGAAAATAGAGGAGGGACTGAGTGTAACAATCAAAGTGAAGACCTCTCAGAACTATGGACTAGATTGAGCAAAGCCTGAGGGCCTAAGTTTTGGTTTCAGGGGGAAAAGTAGAAAGTAGTTTGATTTATAAGCTGTCAACATTCCAGTTCCTAAATAAGGAAAGTAAAGCACATATAACCAATTAGAATGTATAGAAAGGAAAAGAGGGGTGGGCTTGGGACTTTCTTTGTTCTGGATTGTATAAAAGTCACAAGGACGTACTGAACAGTGGCTCTCCCAACTCTGGACTACTTACTTGATCCATTGTGAGACCGCCAGGTACTCATGAGTTCCTTAATAAAGCCTTTGTTCTATACTTTGAGATGTCTCTGAAGTATTGATAATTCAGATGAGGGCCTGAAAATTCCATACACCCAGCCTCTTAGGCATCCCTAGAGAGGGTGATAGGTGATAGAAGTCCCCTGGTTAAGGATACTTCTGCTAAAAGATGCAGGAACTCCAAGTCTAGGCATCCCTAGTCAAGAAAGTCTGCTGATCTTAGAGCTCCCGACAGCCCCAAACCTTCCTGGGTGTTTTGGTTGTCCTTTGCTACAGAACAGAGATGACATAGACAAAATGAAGTTTACCTCAGAAAATTTAGTGAATTCCCCTATGGGCCACCAAATGTTGAAGGATGAAGATACTCTAACAATGGGGGTCCCCAGGCCAGTGTCACAGGTTTTGCAAAAGAATTTGCAGTCCCAATCTCTAAGTGAAGTTTTTGGCAGAAATAGGTTTATTTTCACTGAGCACCTCTCTTAGTGGGCTAGTTCCTTTTTTTCATCCTGACTTTCAGGGAATCCATTAATCCTTAGATTGTCTCTCCTGGATCTGTTTTCCAAGTCAGTTGTTTTACCTAGGAGATATTTCATATTTTCTTCTATTTTTTCATTTTTTGTTTGACTGATTCTTGAAGTCTTATTGAGTCATTCATTTCAATTTGTTCAATTTTAATTTTGTAACTGGCCAATTGAATTTTTTGGTTCATTGCATTCTTTTTCCATTCTGCCAATTTTATTTTTCAGTGAATTGTTGTCTTTTACCATTCACTATTTTTATTTTCCTGTGATTTGGTGACTTTTTTCCAATTCACCAATTTTGTTTTTCAGTGAATTGTTGTCTTTTTCCAATTCACTAATTTTGTTTTTCAGTGAATTGTTGTCTTTTTCCAATTCACTAATTTTGTTTTTCAGTGCATTTTTGTCTTTTTCCAATTCACTAATTTTGTTTTTCAGTGAATTTTCCCGTCTGGGGCTGATCTGGCTTGATCTGCACTAGGACCATACTTTCAGCTGCTCTCAATCCACCCTTTATCAAAGGTAGACCTGTCAAAGCACCTGCCCACAAGCAGAGCAAAGTGGCCCAAGCGTCTCCCAGGGACTTCCTGGCAGCCTAAAATCTCCTGTTCCTTCCCAGCCCCGGATTTGCACCCCGGCTGCGCACTGGCGTCTGAGTGCCAGGAGCTGCCCGATCCCCTGCACATCTAAAACTGATCAGAAGTTCTTTCAAAGTAGATTGTTGATAGAAGTGTGTTGTAGTCCAAGTGTTTGGTGGTGCCCTCACTCCAGAACCAGTTCAGAGGCTCAATTTGTCTGAGGGAAGGTCTCAGGAGCTCACAGAGAACGCTGTCTGCAGTTCACCATCTTGGCTCCGCCCCCCCTACTCTCAGTGTCTAACTTTGCAGATAATAATAACTATTTTTTGGATTAGATGAATAAATTTCTTTTGATGCCCTGCATGCAATTAACATTTGCCCAGCTGGCTTAGCTCATTATGTGCTTCATTCAATAATAAACCCTCCTTTTTTAGTTATAACTCTGATGTAACTACCTTGTGTTTTCATTTATGCTTGTCTGTCAGCTTGACTTTCCTTAAAAAACGACATTCCAAAATTCTTGGCTGATTGGAATGGTATTTGATTTATGGCAGCAATGGTTGATTTATTTTTTTGTAGTGTGTTTTGACTAGACCATTTAGTAGAAACATATTTTGGTTTTTGTTGGGAAAATAAGCACATATGTTAAATTTTCATGGAGAAATATAAATTTCCATATAAGCTTCAACTTAGAAATGCAAACTGTCTAGTTATCAGAAATTCTTGGTACTAGTGATTTCCTTATCATGTTTTTTTTTTTTTGATGTCTTCCTTTTATTTTTTTTTTAAATTTTTTTTAAATTTTATTTTATTTGCATAACATATGCGTGGGTAATTCTTCAACAATAACCCTTACATAGCTTTCCGTTACAAATTTTTCCCCCCAACTCCCCACCCCTCCCCTAGATGGCAGGATATCCACTACATGTTAATTATGTTAAAATATTGGCAAATCGAATATACGTATACATATTTCCAAACTTATCATTGTTGTGCAAGAAAAATCTTATCTACACGAACGATATATCAGATAAAGGAAACACAATGTAAGCAAACATCAATCAAGGAGTATGAGAATATTATGTTGTGGTCCACATTTCACATCCCTCTCTCTGGGTGTATATGGCTTTCTTCAGTGAACAATTGGAGGTGGTTTGAAACATTTCATTGTTGAAGAGAGCCATGTCCATCAGAATTGATCGTCATATAGTACTGTTGTTGCCGTGTATAATGATCTCCTGGTTCTGCTCATTTCACTCAGCATCAGTTCATGTAAGTCTCTCCAGGCCTCTCTGAAATCATCTTGCTGGTCATTTCTTACAGAACAATAATATTCCATAATTTTCATATACCATAATTTATTCAGCCATTCTCCAATTGAAGGGCATCTATTCAATTTCCAGTTTCTAGCCACTACAAAAAGGGCTGCCACAAACATTCTTGCACATGTGGGGCCTTTTCCTTCCTTTATGATTTCTTTGGGATATAAGCCCAATAGAAATGCTGCTGGGTCAAAGGGTATGCACAGTTTGATAACTTTTTGAGCATAGCTCCAAATTGTTCTCCAGAATGGCTGTATCCGTTCACAGCTCCACCAACAATGCATCAGTGTCCCAGCCCTCCCACAACCCCTCCAACATTCATCATTAACTTTTCCTGTCATTTTAGCCAATCTGACAGGTGTGAAGTGGTACCTCAGGGTTGTCTTGATTTGCATTTCTCTGATCAACAGTGATTTGGAGCATCTTTTCATATGCCTATAAATAGTTTTAATTTCATCCTCTGAAAATTGTCTGTTCATATCCTTTGACCATTTATTGATTGGAGAATGGCTTGAATTTTTATAAATATGCGACAATTCTCTATATATTTTAGAGATGAGGCCTTTATCAGAACCCTTAAATGTAAAGATGATTTCCCAATTTATTACTTCCCTCCTAATCTTGTCTGCATTGATTTTGTTTGTACAAAAACTTTTTAACTTAATATAGTCAAAGTTATCTATCTGGTTTTCAATTAAGAGTTCCAGTTCTTCTTTGGACATAAATTTATTCCATCTCCATAGGTCTGAGAGGTAAACTATATTACATTCCTCTAATTTACTTATAGTATCACTCTTTATATCCAGATCATGAACCCATTTGGATCTTATCTTGGTATGTGGTGTTAGATGTGGGTCAAGCCCTAATTTCTTCCACACTAGTTTCCAGTTTTCCCAGCAGTTTTTGTCAAATAGTGAATACTTATCCCAAAAGCTGGGGTCCTTGGGTTTATCAAAAACCAAATTGCTATAGTTATTGCCTAGTTTGTCTTGTGATTCTATCCTATTCCACTGATCGACTACTCTATTTCTTAGCCAGTACCAAACGGTTTTGATGACCGCTGCTTTATAATATAGTTTTAGATCTGGTACAGCAAGTCCACCATCGTCAGCCTTTTTTTTCATTAATCCCCTTGAAATTCTTGACCTTTTGTTTTTCCAAATGAACTTTGCTACTATTTTTTCTAGATCTGTAAGATAATTTCTTGGGAGTTTGATTGGTATGGCACTAAATAAGTAAATTAGTTTGGGTAGTATTGTCATTTTTATTATATTCGCTCATCCTACCCATGAGCATTTTAAGTTTTTCCTCCGTAAAATGTTTTAAGATAAATAACATATTCTTTAATAAGTAACATGACTTTGTAACATTGCTCTCACTGAGGTACTCTTGAAAGGTTTACAGAAGCTAAATTTGATCTTCATATTTGGCTTAACATAAAGTAGGCAGCCTGGACAGAAGGCTCTTCCTGTTCTTGTTTTTGTTTTTTATACTTCCAAGAGGTGCAATTTGATTAAAAATGTCCTATTAGAATGAATATATTGCTATGTCATACCTTCAAATAATCTGTCCTACCAGAAATACATAATACAAAAAATTTCCACAAGAGAGAATGGAATAGTAGATACACCTGAGGTCAAGATCTTCCTCGAGCTAGAAATGCCCATTGTAACTTTCTACCATTATAAATTGCAGAATAGGTGCTGATTTGCTTTAAAGGAGTTTCCAGATTAAAAGACCTCTGTACAAAAAGTCTCTTCATTTAAAAATTTGTTTATTTTGTTAAATATTGCCCAATTGCAAAATTTTAACAATCTTTTTTTTTAATTCCAAGTTCTAAATTATCTTCTTTCCCCCTCTTTGAGAAGGCATTATTTATATGATGCCATGAAAAATATATTGACATATTAGCCAATGTTGCAAAGAAAAACACAAACAAAATAAAATAACAGCAAGGGGTTTGTTTTTAATTTTTTTTGTTTTTAGTATGCTTCAATCTGCTATCAGAGTTTATTAGTCTCTCTGGAGTTGAATAACATTTTACATCATGGGTCCTTTTCAGTTGTTTCTAATCATTATCTTCATCAGAATAACTAAGTCTTTTACAATTCATCACTCTTACACTATTGCTGTGACTATGTATAATGTTCTCCTGGTTCTGCTTACTTCACTTTTCATCAGTTCATATATGTCTTTACAGATTTTTCTGAAACCATTTTCAATTGATGGGTAGTCCCTTAATCCCCCCCTCTCATATACACATACAAATATACATATGAAACTGCTATAAATATTTTTTATAGAAACAAGTACTTTCCTCTTTTTTTGATAACATTGGAATATAGACATAGTAGTATTATTGCTGGGTCAAAGGTTTGCACAGTTTTGTAGCCCTTTGAACCTAGTTTAAAATTGTTTTCTAGAATGATACTAGCTCATAACTCTACCACAGTGCATGCACCCTAATTTTTTCACTTCACCTTCTGCATTATTCATTTTCCTTTTCTGAGATATTAGCCAATCTGATAGGTATGAGATGACATTTCAGAGTTGTTTGAATTTGCTTTCTCTAACAATAATGATCTAGGATATTTTTCCATGTGATTTTTTTTTTTTTTTTGGCTGAGGCAATTGGGGTTAAGTGACTTGCCCAGGGTCACACAGCTAGGGCATGTTAAGTGTCTGAGACTAGATTTGAACTCAGGTCCTCCTGACTTCAGGGCTGGTGTTCTATCCACTGCACCACCTAGCTGCCCCTTCCATGTGATTTTAATACCTTTGATTTCTTCTTCTGTACATATCCTTTGACCATTTATTTTCTGGGAAATATTTCTTATTTTTATGAATTTAGTTTGGTTGGCTATGTATTTGAGAAATGATGCCTTTATCAGAGAAACCACAATTTTTTCTCAGTTTATTGTTTTCCTTCTAATTTTAGCTACATTGGTTTCATTCGTACTAAAGCTTTTTAATTTCATGTAATCAAAATTATCTATTTTGCTTTCGGTAATCCCCTTTTCTTCTTTGGACATCAACTCTTTCCTTATCCATAGATCTGACAGGTAAAAGATTTCTGTGATCATTTATTACTATATATTGTGTGTATAATCTAATCCTTTAATCCACCATTCTATTTCTTAGCCAGTACAAAATTATTTGGATAATTATCACTTTATAAAATAGTTTGAAATCTAAAATTGCTGGGCCACTTCTGGAACTGCTAGACCACTGCTCCATACCTAGAAATCTTTCCCTCTTCTTTTTTTAAATGAACAATATAAGATTACAAACACTGAGTTGCACATTCTTTACTTTAATGGATATTGTCTATTCAACAATCATTAAATGAAACTATAATATAAACACTAAGAATATAAAAACAAAAATGAAGTAACCCTGTCTTCAAGGAGCTTATTTATTATTGGGAAGATAAAGCTATCAGAAATTGTTTTTTTCTATTGCCCTTTGGTATACTGTGAAATTTTCCTTCTCAGACTTAACCCAATTTTTGCATTAGTGACAAATGTCAGACTTACTAATAGTTCTTCTCTTTCTTTGTCTTTTATATAAAGGCAAACTGGTTCACACAACTGCAACAGTTTCTAGATTCTATTCCCAATAAATTAGCTGTGAAATGTGATCTCTTTCCACTTAGTGGATTCTTTATTTAACCTAGAACTGGATGCTAGAAGTCTCCTAATACTTTCAAATCAGAGAGTAATTTAAACGTATCAATAAAATCTGTAAAGATGAACTATTCTCTGATTATCAGTAGTTTTGATTCCAGCTCTTGCTTCTAAAATTCCTCTAATTTCATATGTTTCTGTTTGTTGACTGTGGCAATAGTAGCATCAGTTCTCTCAAAAATAATGTACAGATCCAATGAGGGACAAATATTTTTTGGTGAGCTTCCAAAGTTATAGTTGTTACTAAAACAACCAATGCAGCTACTGCCTGCAGAGTCACTGCTTAGAGATTGGAGGGTTGCCTCAGAGCCATCCTGGTCCACTGGCCAGCTGGAGTTCAGTTGAAACAGATCTGGCTCCATCTCTGATTGCCTCAGGCAATATTAACAACAACATGGGTGTGTGTGTTCACTGCTGTTACTATAATGAAACATTGCTTCAAACTGTGTTTCTGTAAATTGCTCCTTATCTAGATTCTTTCCTCATCCCAGGGCTTTTTTGCTTAGCTCACTTTTCAGTTTAAAAACAATAAATTCACTTTTACTGCCTTTAAGATCACTTGTGTAAAATTAATAGCTTCCTCCATTTTATTATTTGAAGGTAAAAGTTTACATTTCATCTGAATCTCTTCCATTTGTATCAATCTTCATAACAGATTAGTTTATCTAAAATTAGGGTTTTAAAATCTAAGAAACTAAGGAAAGTAACTTAGATATTGATTAAATATGCAAGTTTTCTTTTTGGAACATGTTATATCAATCAACCAATAAGCATTAATTTGTTGTTACTGTTCAGTTATTTTACAAAATGGGGGGGTTTGTGACCTCACTAGGATTTTTTTTTTTTTTTTGACAAAGATACCGGAATGTTGTTCCTTTTCCTTCTCTAGCTCATTTTACAGATGAGGAACTAAAACAAACAGGGTTAAGTGATTTGCCCAAAGTCTCATAGCTAATTTGAACACATAAAGGTTAGTCTTACTGACCTCAGACTTCTTGGTTTAGGTGATCTTAGATTTAAGTGGAGAGATTCATAAATAAGAGGGTTTTTGTTTTGTTTGTTTTGTTTTGTTTGGTTTTTTAAATCCCATTTAGGGTGAGAGGTAGAGGATTGGCTCTGGGTTACTGGAGCACCATTGTTAGCCTGAGGATATCATAACTACTTGTACTGTTGTATCACACTAACTTCAAGACTGCTGCTGGCTTAGCCTTTTAGGCCTAACCATAGACTTCTAGAGCCACAGCAAAATGTTTACACATTCCACCCTCAGCTTTGTTTAAGTCAAAGGCATTCCCCTTAATTAATTTCTGGTTCAGTGCAGTAGGATATGTCTACACACAGGTGGTGACTGACAGGTTGAATCATTCTGATTTCCTGTAATATGCTCAGTAACTTATAGCTTCCCATCATGTCATTCACAAATCATCTCTATAGACAGGCTCCAAGTTACAGGATTGGCAACTGCTTCCACAGTGCATGACAAGAGCACTGTCTCCAAGTGACTTTATGACAAATAATTCATCCTCAGGATAATTGACACATGGAAGACTGGGCTTGGGCCCATCATGCCTCCTCTTGAATAACTTTTCACATTTTTTACTTAGGAGAATCAATGGAAAAAGAGAACAAAAGTGGTCAAAAGATTTCTGATCCCTTGAGATTTCCCACTTTTATCTTTTTTTCCCCTTCATAGAGCTCCCCTCCATTCTGTTTACAGCCATGTAACAAGATTTGCTAGAATGTGTACAATGGAGGCTTATTACTCCAGTTCAACAACTTTAGCACAGATTTACAATTCTAAACATTTTCTTCCAGGATTTTCCCTTACTGCTTTTTAGACTTTAAGAGACATAGAATTTAAGACTGAAAAGGGACTCAGACATCAGAGTCCAATCCCCTCATTTTTATGGCAAGGATAGTCTGGCCAGAGAGGTTAAATGATTTGATTAAATTCATATACCTACTTAGTGACAGAGCTCTACCCACAATGAATATTAATACATTTGTTGTTATTTCACCAACTTCAGTCGTAGAATTAGATACTAAGTATTCTTAGACAAAGATTATGCATGATGCAGGGGAAAAAAATCATAAAAGATTTGGGTTCTTTTATTTATTCCAGCTCAATGACCTTTGGGATTTGGGACAAGTCATTAGTATCTCTGGATTACATCTTCTTCATATGTAAAATGAAGAATTAAAGCAATCCATCAGTTTCCAGAGCAAAGGCCCCTTCTAGAAGATAGATGTCAACACGAAAATCCTGTTCTCTCAACCTTTCATTCATTTCTCTCTCCATTGCACCAGTGATCTTCTACTTCCTCACCCCTAGTCATGACTCCTCTAGATTTTATTCCCAAATCAGGATGAGTAAATAGCCCCTCTAAACTCTTTAACTTCCTTTAGAAGTAGAGCCCTTTATTATCTGAATTCTAGGTCCACCCCTTTATCCCACTTGCAAATTAACTTCTTTGCTCTTAGCTACAGGAATATCCAATTCATATGTAAATCCATTTGGCCCTGGAGATTTTTCCTCCAGGAGTTAACAGCTTGTTCTATTTCTTATTCTAAAATGGGGTTATTTAAATAATTTATTTACTCTTCTGTTAACCTGGTCAATTTATATTTTTATAGATATTCCTCCATTTAATTTAGACTATCAAATTTATTGGGATACAGTTGGGCAAAATAACTCCTAATTATTGCTCAAATTTCTTCTTCATTGATGGAAAGTTCTCCCTTTTCATTTTTTAGACTAACAATTTGGCTTTCTTCTTTCTAATCAAATTGACTAAAGATTTATCTATTTTTTTTCATAAAACCAATTCAGTTGTATTGATTAATTCGTTTTCTTATTTTCACTTTTATTAATCTCCCCTTTTACTTCCAGAATTTCAAATTTGGTATTTAATTGAGGATTTTAAATTAGTTCTTTCTGTAGCTTTTTAAATTACAAGCCTAATTCATTGACCTTCTCTTTCTCTATTTTATGCAAGTAAGCATCTAGAGATATAAAATTTGCCCTTATTACTGCTTTGGCTGTATCCCACAAATTTTGGTATGTTGTCTCATTATTGTCATTCTCTTGGATGAAATTATTGATTGTATGTATAATTTGCTGTTTCACCCATTCATTCTTTAGGATTAGGTTATTTAATTTCCAATATACTTTTGTTCTATTTTCTCCTGGCCTTTATTGCATGTGATTTTTGTTGCATCATGATCTGGAAAAAAAATGCATTCACTATTTCTATATTTCTGCATTTGATTTTGAGGTTTTTATGCCCTAACACATGATCAATTTTTTTAAATTTTATTTGCATAACATATGTGTGGGTAATTCTTCAACAATAACCCTTACATAGCTTTCTGTTACAATTTTTTCCCCCAACTCCCCACCCCTCCCCTAGATGGCAGGATATCCACTACATGTTAATTATGTTAAAATATTGGCAAATCGAATATATGTATACATATTTCCAAACTTATTGCTGTGCAAGAAAAATCTTATCTACACAAACGATATATCAGATAAAGGAAACACAATGTAAGCAAACATCAATCAAGGAGTATGAGAATGTTATGTTGTGGTCCACATTTCGCATCCCTCTCTCTGGGTGTATATGGCTTTCTTCAGTGAACAATTGGAGGTGGTTTGAAACATTTCATTGTTGAAGAGAGCCATGTCTATCAGAATTGATCGTCATATAGTACTGTTGTTGTTGTGTATAATGATCTCCTGGTTCTGCTGATTTCACTCAGCATCAGTTCATGTAAGTCTCTCCAGGCCTCTCTGAAATCGTCTTGCTGGTCATTTCTTACAGAACAATAATATTCCATAATATTCAT
>JAJPUD010023813.1:0-19509 GCA_023553655.1 Myrmecobius fasciatus | reverse complement strand
TTCTGTTGCTACTTTCTTGGGTCATTAAATGTTATTCCAAGGGCTTAGGAACAGTTGGAGCTGGAGATCTGTAAGTTTTCAGAGCTCCCAGAGTAATTTCATTCAATGGGAAATCTGACTACTGCTCTCTTGCTCTAATCTCTACAAGTTCCTGACTTGAGTTTATATCAACTGCACACTGTAACTTGGTTCAGCTACTATGAGTCATCTGGGAAGCTCTAGTGGTTCAGCAACACAGAAATGTATGTTCCCCTTTGATCTGAAATTCTTGACCTGGTTATTTTTCTGTAGGCTTCAGAAACATATTCTTGCTTCTGGATTCTGAATTTCTTTCTTTTGGTTCATTAACTAAGACCTTTGTATCTGGCAATGCCCCCCTTCTGATAGGTTCCTTAGTTAGTCTATCTCAGGTAGTGGGTGATGAAGCTGCCAACTACCACCTATCCTTATCGATATCTTGGTATCTCTGCTAATTTTGTTAAATACCCTCTCTCTGGCCAGATTCTGCCCTTAATGTCCACGGACCTCTCTGTGTCTCTCCCTGTAACTTCCTGGGCTATAAAAATGACTCTCTGTGGCAATGTCTTGCATTTTCCAACATAGTTACAGTTTGGTGAATTTCCTAGATATGTTTGGGGCAATTTTTTCTATAATCTGATCTTGGCTCTGCTTTCTGCAAATCTTTTTCATGAAAACTATTGTTGAGGGAGGATTTTGGGAAGATGGTGGAGTGAGTTAGTAAATTTCAAGCTCTTCAGATTTCCCCAGAAATAGAACAAACTTTTGCCTCAGGGTGAGCATAGACTGAATCTATGAAAAATCAAGAACACTTGAGGCAGAACAGGGGACCTCTGGGGACAACTCAAATAGACGGGGAGAAAGACTCCCAGGCTGAGATTAGCTGGTGTGAAGTGTAAATAACTCCAGGCCACAGAAACACCTAGCAGGGAGTCCTGTGGCCTGCTGGATTTGGCTAGAGCACCAGAATGAACCTTAGGAACTTTTATATCCAGAACTGAGTCAGGAATCAGAGGTCTGAGTTTGTTGAGAGTGGGAACCGTGGCTGATTTGGGAATGCCATGGCCAGCTGTGCTACAAAGACACAGTCCTGGGAGACAAGGAGGTAGCAAACTGGGAGTGCAGAGGCAGCAGGGCAGAAATGCTGCTGGCTATAGGCACTTGAAGGAGGGGGGAACTCTTTGGGGTTCCATGTCAAAGAGGAGAACAGAAGTGAATCTAGAGGCACCATCCCCACACCCCATAATTAGAGGAGCTTACACTAATACTTCTCATTCCAAAAATGAACTGGTAAAGAAGAATGAATCTTATTATGGGAATAGAGAAGACATGGGTTTATCTTCATATGAATTCACTGAAGTAAAAAAGCTTCTTCTAGCCCCAAGACTAATGTTAAATGTCTCCCTGCCCAGAGAGAATTTATAAAATAACTCAGAAAAGAATTTAAAAATAAAATGAGATACAATGAGGAAACACTAAAAAACTATTAAAAACATACAAGAAAAACAAAAAAAGATTGTGAAAGAAGAGTTAACCAAGGAGAAAAGAAGATGCAGAGTCTTAAAGAGGAAAACTAGAATTGTACAAGTAGAAATCAGTGAAGTTATAAGAGACCAAAAAATAACAAACAATATAAAGAATGAAAAAAATAGAACATAACTTGAATTTTTTTATAAGGAAAATAACAGATAAAGAAGAGAAATATAAGAATAATCATACTATCTAAAAGCTGTAACCAAAGAAAAGGGTCTTGACACAATAATGCAAGAAATAATCCAAGAAACTGTCCTGGAGTGAGAGAACAAGAGGGGAAAGTAGAAACAGAAAAAAATCTACTAATTACCACCTCAGGGAGATCCTTTGTGGAAAAGACATAGGAATATTATTGCCAAATTTTGAAACTTTCAGATCAAGGTGAAAATTTTGCAAGAAACAAACAAAATTCAAATATGCTCGTGCTAAAATTAGAATTGTATAGAACTTATCAACAGCCACAATAAAAGACCACAAGTCCTGGAATCATGTATACCAGCAAGAAAAGGAACTAGGCCTGTGGCCAAAAATATCATATCCAGCAAAATTATGCATTATATTGAAGGAAAAAATGGACATTCAATGAGAACTTGCAGATTTTCAGGACTTTCTTTCAATCAAATCCAAATTCAATAGAAAATTTAATTATCTAAGAGCCAATATCACAGATTAATTTCAAGGAATTTAATGTAGACAAATTGTTTTTGTTTTTTACATGGATATTTAAACCATATACTTAAAATTGACATCAGCAGTTGGGCAGATCAAAAGAAAGATTGGGACAGAGTTGAGTATGAGCTAATTCTAAAAAGCAAAACCACCTAGGAAGAGGCAGAATAGTAATTGTATTATACACATGAGATGCAGAGGAACAATAGACACAGAGGCATTAGAGGGGGGAAGAAGACATGTTCTGAAAACCTGAAAAACATTACATATATACCATGATGGATATAGCACCTTCCAAAATCTATAAATGAATAAGGGGAGGAGGGATGAGCAGAGAGGAAAGCAAAAGGTGAGGGAAGAAAATAACGGAGTGATCCATGAGGGGGTGATAGATAGCAAAGCAGGTTAAGGGTAGAATTATACCAGAAGACTTAGCAGGGATAGGAAAGAAGAGATATAAACAAACACTAGCACAAGGACCAAGAGTAGAATTTATTAGAAAAAAATACAGTAGTAATCACTGATCTCAAAGTCAAACTTAAAGATTCAATCAAGAGAGAAATTTACATTAAATGCCAGCCTTACTAATATTGTTTTAGATGCATGTTTATACAATGGTAAATTTGTGTGTGTGTTTGTGTGTGTATATCTGAGTATATGTAGATAGATGTGCATGTTACTCTCTCTCTATATGGATATAGACATGGGCATATGAATGTGGGTCTGTGGATGGCTGTGATTGTACATGTATATGTTTGTGTATGTGTGTGTGTATATTTCATTATAACTTGCTTAGGGTGTATGGGGGGATTGAAAGGAGGGGAAAGAATTTTAAAAAAGTATGCAGCAGAGAGTAAAAGCACAACCTACAAGGAAGCAAAGAAAAGATGGACACTCATGAATATAATTTCATTTACTATCTTTTCTTGAACTGGAAATTTGTTGTTATACATTTTGATTCTTCCCTGATGTTCTGCTGGGCACATAAAAATCAATATTCTGTTTTGTTTTGTTTTCTTTTTCTGTCTTTCTTTTTTTCCATTCTGTTTTTTTTAAATAAGCAGAAACTAAAAAAAAATTATTGGTTAGATCCAATTTATACCTGAGCCATGAAGTTGATTTTTTTTTGAACATGGATGTTAAGACTTTAGATTTGTTCCTATTTAACTTAATTTTGGGAGGCATAAGAATGATATATGAAATAGAAGGTCAACTTGAGAGTCAGGAAGACTTGGATGCAAATATTATTCTGATTAGTGTGTGATCATGCACAAATCACAACCTCTCAATGCCCTAGGAAAGTCTCTGATGCTATAAATTACAAAGAAATTACCAACTAGCATGGGTATAGGGAATTTCTATACTACAAAATCTTTATGGAGATTAAATTACAAATCTTGTCCCCTCAAACGCTCACTTTCTACCTGTCTTAGTAGAGTAAGCCCATCATTCAAGTTTATAAAGATAATAGAATGTGAGTGCTTTTGGATCCTAAGTCTTTCATTTAATGTATTTATTTTTCTTGACTTTATTCTATTCTATGTATTTTGTAGAGATTCCATCTATATGCCCATCAATTGGAGAATGGCTGAATAAGTTATAGTATATGAAAATAATGCAATATTATTGTTCTATAAAAATGATGAAAATCCTGATTTTAGAACGGTCTGGAAAGATTTCCATGGAAGAAGAATGAAATGAATGTATGCTGAATGAAACAAGCAGAACTGGATAAATATTATACCCAGCAACAGCAAGACTATGCTATGATCAACTATTACAGACTTGATTCTTCTCAGTGGTTCCAAGGTAACTCCAATAAACTTTGAATGGAAAATGCAATCCAAATACAGAAAAAGAACTATGGAGACTAAATGTAAATCATTATATACTATATTCAGTCTTTTTTCTTTCTGTTTGTTTTTCTCCTTCATGGTTTCCCCTTTTTGTTCTGTTAGTTCTCTCCCTACATGACACATAAGGAAATATGTAAAAAAAATGCTCATGTATAACAAAAAAAGTTGTTTCTACATGTAACAGGGAAAATAAAAATGAAAAAAAAGAGAGATGCCATTTATATACTTATCCAAATCATTGATGAAAGTGTTTAACAGGAGAGTACAAATAATAGATTCCCAGGACACTTCACTATATAGCAATATAGACTGATGATTGATATTAAGGATTACCTTTTGGGTTTAGTCACTCAACCAACTCCAAACATATACAACATAAAATTTCACTATATTATAATTTGGATGATTAATGTCATCTTGTCCATAAGGCTATCAAAAGAGATACTATGGTAATAGGAATTTAGAATCAAAGAACCTGAGTTTGCTTTTAAATACCTGTGTTAAATTGAGCAAGTAACTTAATCTTAATTTATGCCTCATTCTTGTAGAGAATGAATGAGATGGACTACATAGTCTCTAAGATTCCTTTGAAATTTAAATCTTATCACTATTAACTATCTTGATGAAATCTAAGACTATGGCTTTCCTGTTATTTATCAGTGTAGTAACCCAATCAAAAAGGGAATTAATGAAAATCTAGGATGAGCTATTCTTGATGAACCACTATTAACTCTCATGGAAGACTACTCTTTCACTTTTTTCTTTTCTTAATTTTAAAAAATGTATATCTTCTGGATTTTTTTGTTTTTATCATTTTTATTTCCAAATGTGTCCTTCCCTCTCTTTCACCCCAGAAGACCATTCCTTATAGCAAAGAATAAAAAAGAAAGAGAAATGAAAGCTCTGTATCCTTTTTAAAATGTTCCCAAATGATTTTAAAAATAATATATGCCAACATTTTGCTAAAAATTGTAGTGGAGCTCAATAATTTATCATGTGAAGACTGTACTCTTTTCATTTTTTTATCTTTTCAAAATAGGCCCAACAGTCTTAGTGGTGTCCAAATAAAACCTAAGGCAAAGGAGAAGTTATTAGGAAAAGCCAAACAAGAACAATGAGGACCATTTACTTCCACTCAAATATTGCAAATATTGATTACCTGGTCTCTATGAGATCCTTTGTTGCTATGCTGTCTACCTTGGGCAGGGAGAGGGGGGACAACAGCAGAAGAAGAGCGTGGCAGAGAGTAATCATGCACACAAGCCTGGATGCTTAGGTTTATTGCAGTCATAGTTGACTTTCAGTTCAATGTCCAATGTAACTCTTCATACCCTTCAACCTCCTCCATGCATCCTAGACTCTGGGATGGATCTGGGCAGACATGGGGACAGTCCTAGTGTGAGGGGCATAGAGAGGAGGCTTGGCCCTAGGATGGAGATTCCTTTTTGCTGAGCCAAGGCCACAGAGCTAATTTGCTTTTAGGATTTGATTGATCCAGGGACGGTAATGGTTAATTCGTGTGAAGATGGAAGGTGGTGTTGCATTCATTCGTCCATAGGAGACAATGCCTTGGGCCACACCAGAACAAATGAGGGGTCCTCCAGAATCTCCCTATTAGACAAAGAAGAGTAAGGAAGAAAGGTTGATCCTACCTTGTCCCACTTAGCCCTGGCTCTTTCTGGGTTGGTTTCAGAAATCCTGGACCTTCCTGGGTTCATAAATTCCAGTATAGATTCTTTTCTTAGCTCATATCTAGAGGTACTTTCCCACCCCGAACTTCTTCCCTTTTTCCTATCAGCATTCCTCTGAAATTTTGAGTAAGCATCTAGGGGAGAGGGCAGAGAATGAGTCTTCTTACCCTCCCACCCTTAAGCTCTGGGGAAATGAGACTTGGATTTGGGGATTTGGAATATTTTCTTTTCTCACAGATCTCATTCCTTCCCTCCCAGCCCCACTTTCCAATACCTTGCCCCAGTTCTGGACCAGCTGAAAGTTTTGATCTCATCCTTTATTAGGAAGATTCTGACTCTTAGAAAGAGAGTGATTTCCAAAAAAAAGAGAAATATGAAATGTGGACTTACTTTAAATGCTGATTTAGGTGACTTGGAATTCCCTACACACAACTGGAATCTCTCATCAAAAAATGAAAAGGATTTGCAGTTTATGGGGTCCATTAGTCTCAGTTTCACCTCCTGTAAAGTGTCTGATCCCCGGGCCATTAGTCCTGTCTTTCCCCAGCCAGTTGCTCGACATACTTTCCCAGGTGAGACAGAATTGAATCTTGAGGGCAGGGGGAGAGTCCCCACTGCCATCGTTAGTTTGGCTTTCTCTTCCAGCTATGAGAAGGAAGGAAAAGGGCTTGTCAGTGCCAGGGATGGGTTATAGGAGGTGGGTCAAAGGCTCAGGGAGATGCAGGGGCCTCAGATTCTTGAGAAAAAGAAGGGAAGAGAAAAGAAAGGAAGTGGAGTTAGTGCCATAAAATAGAGAAAGGAAAAAAAGCATGATTTCCCATATGTATACATTATTTTATAAGTAGCAAAGTGATTCGAATGAATGAAAAAGAATTTATTGAGCACTATTTGTTTTCCAGGCAGCATGATCAACTTTTCTCATAACCTTCTTGTAAGGTATGTGATATATTATTATTCCCTTTTTACATATTAGAAAGCTGAAGATCATAGAGCTGAAATAACTTGTCAACAGTCACCCAGGCAGTAAGTGTTTAGAATTAGAACACGATTATATTTTCTGATTTTTGAATTCAGTGCTTTATACTAGATTACACAATTCTCATAGAATATTCATCCTAAAACATAACTACCAGAGTGTCTCAGAGTTAGAAGGGCACTCAGATATAACATTATGATCTATTCCTCTTTGACATCCAACCTTTGAAGACCTTCAGTGACAGGGAACTTACCACTTCCTGAATTATTGGCTTATTAGTCCAGGGGAATACTTTATGTGAGAGCTCTTGGATTTGAACTCTGGGAAGGCCTGATCTTGAGAGGTAGCAGATTTAGAGGATAGAAGCCAAGAAGACCTGGGTTCAAATATTGCCTCTAACTTTTAGTAGCTATGTAATCCTGGGTAAGGTTTTCAAATCTTTCTGAGCCATGGTCTCCTCATCTATAAATTGAAGGAGTTGGACTATATGATCTTTAACATCCTTTTTAGGTCTAAATCTATGATGCTGTGAAAGATACTTTTCCTTATTCAGACAGAACAGAAATCTGCCCTCCACCCCCTCCTCCTAATTTTTTACCTGTTACTAATGGTTCTATTCTTTAGGGATAAGTCAAATAGGCTGATCTACCCTCTCTCTGCTTCCCAATTTCTGAACATTGAACAAGAAATACTGAAGCAAGAATGGACCTCAGACATCTTTTTGTTCAACTCCTCATGGTATAGATAGGAAAACTGGAGATGTGAAAGTTCAAGTTACCTGTGCAAAGTGACACGGCTAAGGCAGGGGTCAAGATCTTACTAGTACCCCAAATCTATTGATTCCCAGTTATTTATTTTCTGTTAATCATTACCTTCAGTAACATGATGTCATTGACAATTCTTTTGGGATTATATTCAGGGTGAGGAAATTGATGTTTAACGTTAATGGTCTGCCAAGTCTCTTCTGTCTTTGTGATGTTATGTGCTCCAAGGATGACTGTGATGGACCTTTTGGAGGAAGAAGAGAAGCGGGAGGTATTAGGGATTCCAGATCCTTTGTGAAGAGAATATTTTGAGGAATGGGTTCCAAAGACTCTCCTAAGTCTCTCCTCCCTGTTTTTATGGCAGCTGGTGGGGCTCAGGGATGGGATGTGGGACTCAAGCTGTCAGGACTGAAGTACTTGCAAGGGTAGAGAAAGCTCTCTAATTTTCTTTGGAAGGGTTGTCCAGATGAGGACAGGATAACAAGTGGATCTACTTGTATTGCTTCAGGCTGCTCTTGATCCTACCTCTAGGAGACAGAAGTCCGGAAGGTCAAGGATGAAATTAGGGGAGCTTCATAGCACCAATGTGTGCTCCCAGAGAATCCTGTGATAGAGATAAGTTCTCCATAGAAGTACGATTGTTAAGGCTTCTGAACAACAGACAGCAACATAGCATGTCAGAGAAGGTGAGTGACAGATGGACTCTTGGGTGGTAAGATCTGAAGTATGAGCTTTATCATTTGGGGCAGGACAGTCATCAAAGGTGAATTGGCCTTAAGGGGAGAGGGCAGATCTCAACTAGGAACATAAATATTCTTGCTCACTCTTGCTTTTGCTCAGACTAGGATTCTTTTCCTTTCAGGTTGAGTATCCTCCAAGGAACAGGAGTGCCCCTATCAGATTCTGATTTAATAAATTTCTCACCTGATGAATATCAGGGAGGGGGAAGAGTGATAGATAAACTTACTCTCCTCCACAATGGGCTGCTGTCATCACGAAATCCCTGCGAATCAGGAATCCACCACAGTTATACTGGAAACCACGATGTCTGACTTTCAGAAATGCCATGTAAGGACGTGAATGGGGTCTTGATTCTTCACCTCCAATGATCTCATCTGAAAGAGATTTCCCCACCCCACCCCCATGCACATATTCCAAAT
Source organism: Myrmecobius fasciatus (assembly GCA_023553655.1). Taxonomy (NCBI): domain Eukaryota; kingdom Metazoa; phylum Chordata; class Mammalia; order Dasyuromorphia; family Myrmecobiidae; genus Myrmecobius; species Myrmecobius fasciatus. The sequence continues at coordinate 10,842 of JAJPUD010023813.1, read as the reverse complement.
ATATAGATATATACAATTGACACAAAATATCTGGCCCATTGAAATAAGATTAAAACTAACAGTCATACCACCTTCTACTGAGCTCAAGCACAAGCCCCTTTGACCTTCTCTCAACCATTATTGCTTCTGAGCTCTTTTTTCTTTTCTGGAAATAACTCCCAGCTTGTGACTCTGAAATATCATCACTATATTTCTTATATCCTCTTACAATATCCATCTCTATTTCAGCATAGGGCAAGATGTATAAGTTTGAAACCCATACCTTTACCCCTTTACCTTTACCTAACCTTTACCTTTAATTCTTATGCAAGGACTAAGGTCAGGCCATAAGTTTCCCTCTTGAGTGGGTGAAACTAAGACTTTGAAGAAATGTGAATAAGGAGAGTCTCTCTGGCAAGAGACTGGGCCCAATAAGAAGCATCTATCCTGAGGCACTGCCATGTATACTCCTGGGAGTGTATGTGGAACTCTGACTCAAGACTGTTTCTCTGGGTAGCAGGAGACTCACCAGCTCCAGTCTCATGAGACAGAAGATAAGTCAGTAGGAGGAGGAGGAGGAGCTTCATCTTCTCAGAGAGCATACACAGAGCAGATGCTGCTTCTGCTTCAGCTATCTCCTACCTTCTGGGATTTGTAGCTAAGATAGGGAGAAGAGGGAGGGGCTCACTGACCACAGGAAATTCCTGGTCATAGTTACTTCCTTTGGGCTAGAACCAGTTGTCTGATTAATTGTAGTTTCTCCTGCCCTTGCTCTTGACTCCCCTCTATGTCGTCCTGGGTCCCCAAGCTTAAACTTGGACCAATCAATCCATACACTAAAGCACTTTTTAATGTGGCAGGTACTAGTGCTACATATATCAAAAAAAACAACAAAAATAACAACCACCAACCCTCCCCCCCAAAAAAACCAAACCTTTTTTTTATTACCAAGAATATTTACATTCCATCAGAATGAGTGACTCTAAGTAAAGATGTGTTTTAAGCCACCAAGAAGGTGGATCACTTCTTCCAGACTGCTGCAGACACTAAGAACTGGGCCCTTTTGGCCATTCAATAGATTAGTTGAAGAAAGAATAGAAAGGTGGTAGGGCTAAGATGAATTAAGATGAAGGGTATGGGAGTAAGGAAGTGGTGTGAAATGGCAGAAGAGAAAGGATAGGAAAAAAATGACATGATAAGAAGAACAGGAATTGTGAAAAAGAAGGCAATGAGGTGAAGGTAAGAATGGGGGAAAGGATGTTTGACCCCTTTCTCATTCTGTATGACACTTGGCTTTGTTGAATCCTGACTTAGGAGTGTGCCCATCCATGACCATTTAGAAGTATTACTCAAGTCCACTGAGAACCAAAAGTAATCCAGACAAATGAGCAAATGGACCAAGGTCCTAAGTGAAGGACCCTTTTGTTTCTATGGAGTCTAGGAATAGTGATGGGGAAACACAGGGGGAAAATATTTTCCATTAACTCATCCACTTGATTCTTGTCTTAGCCTCCATCTCACATTGACATATTTTTGGTTTGAACACTGATTGCACACTATAGTCTCTTAACCTCTGAGAGTTTCATGGTGCTAACTGAAGCCTTCCTTTATTGGAGACCTTTCCTATTTTTCAATGGTGATATTCTAGAGAAAGAATGTGAGGGAAAAGGAGAATTTTTGTATTTGAAATAGAAATCATTTGGGGTGTGGGATGAGAGGGGAAATACATGTCTTTATTTGAAAGAGTCAGGTAGTAAGCAGGAGCCAACTACAATAGCAGGAATTCTTTATTAAAGAGTTAAATGTCTTATTACTTTTTAAAATTATACCTTTTTATTTTCAAAATACATAAGTGGATAATTTGACATTCATCCCTACAAAACCCTGTGTTCTCATTTTTCCCTCCCTTCTCCCCTTCCCCCAGTCAACAAGTGATCCAATATATGTTAAATATGTGCAGTTTTTCTATACACATTTCCATAAATATGCTGCACAAGAAAAATCAGATACAAAAGGAAAAAATAAGAAAGAAAACAAAATGCAAGCAAACAAGAACAAAAAGAGTGAAAATACTATGTTGTGGTTCACATTCAGTTCCCACTGTCCTCTCTCTGGGTACAGATGGCTTTCTTCATCACAAGATCATTGGAATTGGTTTGAATCACCTCATTGTTGACAAGAGCCACGTCCATCAGATTTGATCATCATATAATTTTGTTTCTGTGTGCAGTGGTCTGGTTCTGCTCATTTCACTTAGCATCAGTTCATGTAACTATCTCCAAGCCTCTCTAAAATCATCCTGAAGGTCATTTCTTATAGAATAATAATATTCCATAATATTCATATATCATAAGTTATTCGGTCATTCTCCAACTGATGGGTATCTACTTGGTTTCCAGTTTCTTGCCACTACAAAAAGGGCTGCCACAAAGATTTTCGCACATGTGGGTCCCTTTCCCTCCTTTAAGATCTCTTTGGGATATAAGCACAGTAGAAACACTTCTGGGTCAAAGGATATGCACAGTTTGATCGCCCTTTAGGCATAGTTCCCAAATTGCTCTCCAGAATGGTTGGATCAGTTCACAACTCTACCAACAATGTATCAGTGTCCCAGTTTCCCCATATCCCCTCCAACATTCATCATTATCTTTTCCTGTCATCTTAACCAATCTGAGAGGTGTGTAGTGGTACCTCAGAGTTGTCTTAATTTGCATTTCTCTGATAAATAACGATTTAGAGCACCTTTTCAATATGACTAAAAATGATTCTAATTTCTTCATCTGAAAATTGCCTGTTTATATCCTTTGACCATTTATAAAAAAACAATAACATTTTATAGATCTTAAAAGTTTACAAAATGCTCTGCATGGGTTATTTCCTTTGTTTCCCATGATAGCTCTGTCAGATAAATAACTGACCCTGTCAGTTATCACCACCATATAGATGAAGAAACTGACATTGAGCAAAGTTAAGTGATGGACAGAGAATTATATAGCTAGTATCTGATGAAGTATTATAACTGCAGTCTTGCTGACTATAAATCCAGCTTTCTTCTTCATCTGCCTTTTGTTCCATATTCAGTAGGAGCATGATTTCATTGATAGGTGTACCCCTTCCTGTGAAATGCTTGTTTTCCCACAAATTCGCTATGGAGGATCCACTCAATATGCTAGAGATTCTTTTAATCTATCTTTTATACCAGCATAGCACTGGCATTCTCTGTTACTCACCACTCTTGAGACATCAGCCCACCTCTTCTGTTCATACACATCCTCAGTGATACATTTATCTTGTTTTTGGTCAGTCATTTCTCAATTGTGTCCACCTCCTCATGGCACCCTTTGGGGTTTCCTTGGCAGACACTGAAGTCGTTCATTCCTCCAGCTCATTTTATAGATGACAAAACTGAGGGAAACAGGATCAAGCAGCCTGCCCAAGATCACACAATTAGTGTCTGAGGCCAGTTGCATCTTCCTGATTCCAAACCCAGTGCCCCATCCATTGTGCCACCCAGCTATCCACTCTATAATTATGTAGTTGCCTCTAAATAGGATCAAAGGATAATGGAGTCATGATCTAATTAATTCTCTAAATTATGTGCTTTTTATGGTGATTGGTTTGGTATCCAAAAACTTAATTAAAAGAAAAGCACTGAAACGGAAGGTTGGAATAGCTTAAGGAAATATGATCAGTTAGGAGATAAGAAAGCTTAGATTTGGAATAAGAATCTATCCATAACCTTGATATGTATTACACTCTCAAAACTCTGTATTGCAGTCCTACTTCAATGCTTTTTTCCTGGCATGAAGTTGAACCAATGTTCTCAAAATTTGTGTCTTTAGAGTACAGTCTCTGAGAGGCTCTATCTAGCTGACCTTAATATTATTCCAGGAACAGTGTATGTTAGCTGAGAAGCAGAGAGGTCCATCATAAGGAATGATGGTGATGAATTATTTTCGTCTATGGAAACTATCTATTAGAACCCAGAAAGACAATCCATCAATGAAAGGAACATCGAGCTAGATAACATTTTAAGGGATTGAAGTAATCATTCAGATCATCTGTAGCAACCACTTAGGACAGATAAGGGAAAGAAATTTGTTTTTTTGCTTTTCAGGGTTTTTTTTCAATTTGGAAACTGACTTTATGACATGCTAATAATCATATAATTTGGCAACCATAAAAACCAAACCCTTGAAGATATTACCATGCAATAGTTTTAGAATGGGAAAGAATCTTTAAAATCATCTATTTCAACCCCCTTTAATACACAAATGAGGAAACTGAGGCCCAGAAAGTTGAAGTGTTTTGCTAAAGGTTGCACAAGCTATGCACATTTGGAGTCTAGTCCTTTGACTCCAATCTAGTGCTTTCCCAACTGTACCACACTGAGTGTCCTATGAGTATTTTAAAGGATGGGGCAAAGGCTAGGATTGGAGTCAGGAAGACCTGGATTCAAATCCAATAGGAGTTAAATGGGTTAAAAGTAGTAACTGTGCCTAAATCGGAGGGTTGATCAAAACCAGCATTACACTCCCAAGGCTTGGGAACTTTGGCCGTAAGAAGAATTATCCAAAGATATTATCAAACTGTGCATACCCTTTGATCCAGCAGTGTTTCTACTGGGTCTATATCCCAAAGAGATATTAAAGGAAGGAAAGGGATCCACATGTGCAAAAATGTTTGTGGCACTCCTTTTTGTAGTGGCTAGAGACTAGAAACTGAATGGATGCCCATCAATTGGAGAATGGCTGAAAAAATATGGTATATGAATATTATGGAATATTATTGTTCTATAAGAAATGACCAGCAGGACGATTTCATAGAGGCCTGGACAGACTTGCATGAACTGATGCTGAGTGAAACGAGCAGAACCAGGAGATCATTATACACGGCAGCATCAATATTATACGATGATCAATTCTGATGGATGTGGCTCTCTTCAACAATGGGGTGATCCAAACCAGTTTCAAGGGTCTTGTGATCAAAAGAGCCATCTACACTCAGAGAGAGGATTGTGGGAACTGAGTGTGGTTCACAACATAGCATTCTTGTTATTTTTGTTGTTTGCATTTTATTTTCTTCATCATATTTTTTTCTGGTTTGATTTGATTTTTCTTGTACAGAAAGATAATTATATAAATATGTACACATATATTGGATTTAGCATCTATTTCTACCATGTTTAACATATATTGGACTACTTGCCATCTAGGGGAGAGAGGGGGAGATGGGGGGAGGGCGAAACTGGAACACAGGTTTTGCAAGGGCTAATGTTCCAGAATTATCCATTCATGTGTTTTGAAAAATAAAAAGCTTTAAAAAAAAAAAAAAGAAGTTAGACTCCTATTTGAAAATACATGTTTCATCTTGTGCCTCTAGACCATCATCTCTGTTAAGCAGTGGGAAGCATATTCACCATCAGTTTTCTGAAGCATTATGACTACTTATTATATTTGTTAGAGTTCTTAAGTCTTTCCAAGTTCTTCCTTTGAAGTCAATGCATACATTTGTTCTCTCATTTCCTCTTATATCTCTCAATCAATTCTTAATAGTTTTCTCAGCTTTCTCTGAATTGGTCACATCCATAATTTTTTCATGGAAGAATAATATCCCATCACATTCATATGAAATAATTTATTCAGCCCTTCACTAGTTGATGGGCATTTACTTTGTTACCAATTCTTTGCTACAGTGAAAAGTGCTACTAAAACTATTTAAGAAACCAGATTTTGATAAAGATAAGGACAGTTGCAATTTGCCAGTATTGGTGTAGGAATTTTTAAGTCTTGTCATTTGTGATCTGGCAAGCTGTCAAAAGATTTCTATACTTTGGTGGGGATACAACAGGATTCCAAGCCTATCCTTGGCTTTTTCTAATTAAAAACTTAATTTTTATCAGTTTTCTTAGAAACAATCAAGTTCTGAAAAACGAGCTATGTTAATGAAACTCACAAGAGATAGATCAATGAACAGAATAAAATCTTCATTAGCCTTATTACTTCCTCCAACAGTGGATTCCATTTTTGGATAGTTCTAACTCAAAAAATCATAGAAGGGAACTCAATGGCCATCTAGTCCAACCTATACACAAAAGGAATCTTCGCACCTGACATAGCACACCCGACACATAGTCATATAGCCTTTGCTTGAAAACTCCAAAAAGGGCAACCTACATTTTTTTTGAGGCAATTGGTCTATGCCTATTTTACAATGAGCACTCAATGATAGGGATCCAGAAGTTCTGAAAAGAATTGAAGTCATTGCTGATTATTGATTACATTTTTTTAAACATTTCTTTAAATGAATTTTGAAACATTTGCTATTTTAGCTTGGTTTCACAAATTAAGTAATCATGGTACAATGGAAAGAATACTGGTCCTTGAGTCTGAACACAAATCTTTGATTCTGGTAGTAATTGCTTTCTATTTCCAACACTGTGATCCTAGATAAGCCATTTCAGCTCTTAGTCTCAGTTTCCTTCCTGTGGCTATCTTATCATCTGATAAAACTTCACAATCCCCAAAACACTAATATTTTTCACTGGGGACTCAAGACCAAAAAACCGGGCCTTTTTTATTTCATAGCATCAGGAATAGGTAGCCCTTCTCCCTAATCTTGCATGTCCCCACTTCACTAATTGCTCATTTGCAGACACATACTCTCAGTCCAATTTTGCCTAGTACAACAAAAACTATATTATAATAAGCATGAGGATGTATAATATGTGACTGAAACATCAAGAGCATCCCCAAACTGAAAGCTTCTTGAAGCTGTCATTACAAATATCCTTAGATTATAGGACCCCAGCTCATCTACTTGCTGACATATTGTTTCTGTAGTGAATCTTTCCAGTCATCTAAATTCAGTCAACCATCTAGCGTACAAGTTATTTTCCAAAAGGTAGGTTCTTTTCACACTATAGAGGTTGAAATGTTATAGGCATGTGACATATAGATTCTAGTTTTTTCCTGCACAATACAGAAATATATCTTCTTCATTAAATTCCTTGAACTAGGAATAATTGTACTAAATAGCATGAACTAGGCTAGGTGGACCCTGATCTTTGAAGAAGACAAAGCCTGACTTTGCAGTCTACAAACAAGAGTGTATGATCTGACAATGAAGTTAAGTGAATGGTGGGTGGGAGAGGGAAGACATCTATGTGATGTATTTTCTCAAACTCCTTATTATAGAGACCTTCTAGAGAAGACAGCTCTTTAAAGCTTCATTATTGCTTTGATCCCCTTCCTCCTAGAAGCAAGTCAGTTCATTTGGTCAGCTATTTGCATTCACCAATTCCTTTTGCCTTTCTTGTTTCCTAATGGATTATGCCAAACTTATTATCTTTAGATTGTTTTTAAGAGGACCTTGTGATTTTCTCATTCCCCTTATCAAACTTCATTATGGGCCGAACTGGGGAGAGTGATGGGGGAGATAGCATCATCATCTCTGATCAAATCTTGCAGCTGTACAACAGATCATCAGTCTTCTATCTAGGGATCTAGTATGTTGGTAAATATCTGTGTGAAATCAGCAGTCCTTTCTCCACTGTTTCCTCACGTGAAGATGATCTGATCTGGGTCCATGATTGTCTCAGACACCTCCAGCATAAAGCTTTGTCTTCATTCCCTCATGCCTGTATACTTCTCTGCAGGCTGGTTCTACTAATCAGGATCAAGCTGACAGCCTCTCATAACAGTAACTTATACCTGTACCGTCTTTTAAGGTCACAAAATCTTTTCTTTTGAATAGAAATATTGTTGTTCCTGCTAGAGGAAATATTACAAGTAGAAAGATTACAGTCTAGAGTTCTCAGCTGTAGCAGGGCTATTGGTGATTCCTGAGCTTTTAGGATAGAAGGCTACGGAATTGTTTAAGAAAGAGTGACCCTGGACCATGTTGGAAAAATGGAGTTTGGTGAAAGCTCCTATGTCAACAGGTACTGGGGTTAGACCCATGAGTGGCCCCTGTCTAGGTGAAATCGGGAGATTCAGTCTCAAAAAATTATGTATATAAAGAAACAGGTTTAGGGTGCTCAATGACTTACCAATATTTGCACTGCTTATAAGCATCAGAGCTGAGATTCAAACACAGATTTCTACAGTCCACCACTCTTTTCCACAATGCACCCTGCCTTCTCTCCTCAAACATTTTCCTACTTGGAGTTTGTTCCTTGGCACAATCTAGGCTGGGTTTTGTGATCTTTTATATCCTGAACAGAGAAATTATGTTCTATGCTTCTTGACTTTTTGCAACCCTTAGTTGAGTATTACTATAGAGCAATGGTATGAAACTTAAATGAACAGGACCAATAAATTATGTTATAAGGATCACTGTGGGCCATATTTTGGCTTAGAAAAGCCAATATTTTATAGATTTCTTTTTTGATTAACATATTAACACATTAAAATCAGATAGGAACACATTCTTTTGCCTGGTTTGGGCCATTGGAGTTTAGTTAGTGGGAATTTGTGTGACATGGTCAGATTCATACTTTAGGAGCACTACTTTGGTAGTATAAGGATGAGTAGAGTGGGGAGAAACTTGAGTCAGGAAGGCTAATCGGTATGTTTTGCAATAGCCTAAACATGAAGCAATGAGGGTCTGCAAGAGTGAGGTAGAAATGTTCGAAACTTGGGGAGAGACTTATGCTTAAATTTGTGCTAACAAATAGGATAAAAGTGGTAACATTTTCTAAAGCAAAATCCTATACCTATTACTTTAATAGTAAAGGTATTCTCTAGATGGTGAGTTTTTTTCCAGGCTAGGTTTAGAACTCTTGTATTTTCCTAGGAAGAGTGGATGACCTTTTGCATGACTTGAGGATAGCATTGGATGGGATTGTGGCAGTTTAGATTTTACTGCTTATCAATATCTATCAAACCAGAAGAGAGTTACAGTTGATTCTAATTTAGAGATAGTCGTACTGTTTCCTCTATTTTCCATCACTTCCCCAAACGGCTGCTGCTTAGAACTGATAAAAGGAAATAAGACATTTTACAAAGAAAAAAAGAAATATCCTAGAGATAAGGATGTTGTTCAAGACATCCATGGTTCAGGACTTCTGTTATACTGCTGCTTGAGCTCAGTTTTTCCACTTGGAAATGGTGATCATGAAGGTTATAACAGAATTGATAGACTTTTGCACTTCTGTTTTCCATAGGAATTTGGAGCAATGTTGGGAAAGTAGACAGTCTAAATGCTCCTGATCCTCCATCTTTTAATTTACTTTATTTTCTATCTTCCTTCCTCCTTCCCTCATCTGATTGATTCTCTTTTATTTTTTTCTCTTTATTTTATTTTATTTTATTTGCATAACATATGTATGGGTAATTCTTCAACAATAACCCTTACATAGCTTTCTGTTACAAATTTTTCCCCCCAACTCCCCACCCCTCCCCTAGATGACAGGATATCCACTACATGTTAATTATGTTAAAATATTGGCAAATCGAATATGTGTATACATATTTCCAAATTTATCATTGTTGTGCAAGAAAAATCTTATCTACACAAAAGATATATCAGATAAAGGAAACACAATGTAAGCAAACATCAATCAAGGAGTATGAGAATGCTATGTTGTGGTCCACATTTCACATCCCTCTATCTGGGTGTATATGGTTTTCTTCAGTGAACAATTGGAGGTGGTTTGAAGCATTTCATTGTTGAAGAGAGCCATGTCCATCAGAATTGATCGTCATATAGTACTGTTGTTGCCGTGTATAATGATCTCCTGGTTATGCTCATTTCACTCAGTATCAGTTCATGTCTCTCCAATCCTCTCTGAAATCATCTTGCTGGTCATTTCTTACAGAACAATAATATTCCATAATATTCATATACCATAATTTATTCAGCCATTCTCCAATTGAAGGGCATCTATTCAATTTCCAGTTTCTAGCCACTACAAAAAGGGCTGCCACAAAGATTCTTGCACATATGGGGACCTTTCCTTCCTTTATGATTTCTTTGGGATATAAGCCCAATAGAAATGCTGCTGGGTCAAAGGGTATGCACAGTTTGTTAACTTTTTGAGTGTAGCTCCAAATTGTTCTCCAGAATGGCTGTATCTGTTCACAGCTCCACCAACAATGCATCAGTGTCCCAGCCCTCCCACATCCCCTCCAACATTCATGATTTATTCTCTTTTAGTGTTTGACTTGGATTATAAGGATCTGGATTGGAGGGAATGATTAAAAATAATCCCACTTCTTCATATCTCTCTTTATCACTGATGTTATGAATTGTATTCCCAACTCCAACAGGTCAGGTAACTGGGGCAGGGAAGGTTGAAGCCCTCCCATCAAGGGGACCTCTTATTTCCTTCTGTTCTTCAATCTGCTTCATAAATTAAATCAATGTTAGACCAGCATAGAGTTAAAGGATCTGATCTTGGAAGACCCTAGGCTGGGATTTGAGGACAGGATGTTTTTCAGAATCATCTTCTAGAAGTCAGTGTAAAGTCCAGAGAGGCGAAATATGACCATATAGACTGGAGACAAGCCATAGTGTGAGAGATTTTTAAAGTTTTTCAGCAGTCATTTAGAGTAAGAATCATTCCTTTGACAGCTCTAAAAAGTGACTACTCTTTCTCTGTTTTAAGAGCCCCATTAAGCACAAATCCTCTACACTACCTTCATCTCAGAGAATGAGTTTCCATCATTGAAGTATAAAAGCTCAAAGACTTGAGAGATTTATGATGAAGGGGAGTACTCCATCCAAGATTTATTTCCAGATCTAAGACTGCCACTTGTACCATCACTTATTATTTGTTTTATTGGTTCATTTTCTATTTCTACCATCCAAGGATAAAAGTGGAAGAAGGGCAGAGAGTAGGTCCCATGTCCTTGGGAACAA
>JAJPUD010023812.1:0-19510 GCA_023553655.1 Myrmecobius fasciatus | reverse complement strand
AACATGTAGTGGATATCCTGCCATCTAGGGAAGGGGTGGGGAAGTTGGGGGGAAAAATTTGTAACGGAAAGCTATGTAAGGGTTATTGTTGAAGAATTACCCACACATAAGTTATGCAAATAAAATAAAATTCAAAAAAAAAAACCCAACAATGAAATATTTCAAACCAGTTCCAATTGTTCAGTGAAGAAAGCCATATACACCCAGAGAGACGGATGTGAAATGTGGACCACAATATAACATTTCCATGCTCTGTATTGATGTTTGTTTGCATTGTGTTTCCTTTCTCTGATTTTTCTTTATTGTAGATATGATTTTTCTTGCACAGCAAGATAAGTGTGGAAATATGCATACATATATTTGATTTGTCAAATATTTTAACAAAATTAACATGTAGTGGACTACCTGCCATCTAAGGGAGGGGTGGGGACTAGGGGGAAAAATTCATAACAGAAAGCTTTGTAAGAGTCATTGTTGAAGAATTACCCATACATATATTTTGCAATTAAAAAGCTTTAATAAAATGCATTAAAAAAAAACAACAAAAAAATTACATCCTTGAAAAATGTTGATATGTTTTAAACAGAAGTTTTCAGTATGGTCATCACATACTCTAGCATTTTCAGTATATTTGGTCTTTTATGTTTTTAGTATTTGAATAATATATGAGTGCAGAATTGAGTCAAAAGCATTACGGTAATAAAAGCAGCATGTATTTTTTGGTAAAAAAAAATTGTTTTGCCTTGCTTTCCTTGATGTTGTCTTGCTGAAGGAGTTGATATTTTGGTATTTAGAAGACAATTCATGGAATAGACAATACAATGAATACTGTCCATGCCTCATCATTTTGTTGTTAAATTTCCCATTTTGATAGTGAACTATGCCTCTGAATTGATTGGCCATATTGACCACACTTAAAATCTAAGGTTTATTTGGATTTACTTGGGATTGCAGGAAGCCAGGAGGCTTGGGGCTTTGGTCTACCAGCTAAGTTGTAGCTTTTACTTTTCATCTTGAATAAGGAAGAAAATAGTATATATGTACATTAGAATTTCTTGTTCTATTTGCATGCTGGTCTTTTTGCATCATAGCCATTATGGATTTCTTGAAAACACATAGCTGTAAAGCCAATGTTGTAGGAAAAAAAAATTCTGCTTCCCAGGAAATCAGAAAAGTCATCATTCTGTCTAATGATGCTGGGAGCCTGGATATTTAAGATGGGAAATCCATCCAGAGCAGTCCTAAGTCTTTTCTCAATTCTGCTTTCCATTTCCTGAAATTCTCTATATCTTACTTCAAGCCCATGATATAAACCCATCAAAGGGGATTTCTTGGTTGGAGGGAACATTTTCCAAAGTCTGCTTTGCTAGAAGGTCTGAGAGAGAACTTTGATTTAGCGGAGTTTGATTTCCCTCCCTCTGATATGACAGGTACTCTGTGCACACTGTAAAATGTAGTTTTCCTAGAGAAAAATGGGCCAAGGCATTTCCCTCATTTTTGAGAAGCCCTGGTTTCTCAAGACTAAGCAAGATTTGGTCCTCTAAGGCCTAGGTTGAAATACAGGAAGCTTCTGCCCTTTGGCCAGCTGTGTGGGGTGTTCCCTTCTAAATTTCTTCTGCACATAGAGATCCTGAGTTCAAGACCCACCTCTGCCATTCATCAGTAGGGATTGCCCCACACAGTGCTTTTGACAAAAAGCCCAAAATTATGGTGTGCTGGATTTGTGAAAAGCATCCTATATAAATGACTTTCAGAAGCTATGAAGATTGATCCACTGATTTTCTTCCTTTAACAATTGAGCATTGATTAAATGGCAAATACATAGATTGTTTGTTTATCGTTGTAGTCATCTATTTAGTTTTCCTTCTTGTGAAAAGGTCAAATATCTACATGACCAGTCCACTGATCATTAGTTCAAAAATATATTCTCTTTTGCCTTCCTTTTCTGGTACTGGACTTTTTAAAGTAGTTGAAATTTTAGTGCTCAGAAAGTGTATTATTGTCCTAGGTTTTGATTTGAGTACAGTCCATTGCCAATACCTTATCCTAGTCAAATTTCTTTTTGCAATTGTCAATTGTACCTCTGAGTTGCTTAGGCATCTTTATCTCAGGTGAAATGCAAGAAGAATTTGGCCTTTCTTGTGATTGCAGAGAGAGAGATGGTGGGGTTTTTTGTCTGCCAGCTGTGAGGGAGCTTTTGCATCTCTTCTACATTATGAAATGAAATAGTGTATATGAGAAAAGGAAGTTACTTGCCCTTTTTGCCTTTCTTTATTTTGGCATCACAGCCTTCCTGGATATGATTACCAGATGTAGGAGAAAACCAGAAACCACAGAAAAAAAATGTCCAGTTTACAAGGAAATCACAAACATCATCATTCTATCTAATGGTGATGGGATATTGCATATGGTAAGATGGGAAATCAAATTTACAGAGAGCTCCCTAAAGCTTTCTCCATTGTGCATTCCTTTTCATTCTCCATGTATGTAGTTATTCCAATGCATGATATTACTCAAGCAACGGTGACTTTTTATTTTGAGGCAACAAATTCCAAAATAAGCATTCATAAAAGATTTGAGAGAGACTTTTTTTCTGTTGTGTTTGATTACTGCATCCTGAAATGTTACAAAATCTTTTCATAATCCATTAAATGTCATTTTTTTCTCAACAAATGTGCCTCATTCCATTTTTCATCTTTTCTATAGAAGCACTGGTTTCTGCAGTCTGTGCAGGACTTGGTGGTCCTCTTAGGCCTTCCTACAAATTCTTGAAGCTTGTGTCTTGGGAGCCAGCTGTGTGGAGTGTGCCTTTCTTCAGGCCTTGAGCAGGTGAGAGCCTGTGAGTTCAAGACCACTGTCAGCTTTTCATCATTAAGCTATGCAATAAGCAGCACTTTTGATCAATTGCAGAAAGTTATTATTTGAAGGATTTCTGGAATCACTCCAGTGTGGAGCAGTGCATCTTGTTCCTCTTATTACTTTGGTAAACTCTGGAATTCTTATGAAATGGCAAATAACGTGTTTTTTTTTTTTTTTTTTGGTTTATATTGTAATCCAATGGGTTCTTCTCCTTCTCCTCCAAAGACCAGATAGCCCTTGGAGGAGCTCACTTATCATTATCTCACAAAAATTCTTTTGTTTTCACTTGCTTTCGTTGTTGTTGTCTTGCTGAAGGAGTTGATATTTTAGGATTTAGAATACAATTCATGGAAGCCGGCATTGCACTGAATAAGGTCCATGCCTCCACATTTTGTAGTTAAATTTTTTCTTCAGATACTACACTCTTACTCCACGTTGATGGGCCATATTAACCCCACTTGGACTCCAAGATTTATTTGGATTTACTTGGAATTGCAGGCAGCAAGGACGCTTGGGCTTTGGTCTGCTAGCTAAGTTATAACTTTTATATTTCATCTTGAATAAGGAAGGAAATGGATATATGTGCAAATTGGAAGTTTCTTTCTCTATTTGTATGTTGGTCTTTTTGCATCATACCTGTCATGGATTTCTTGAAATCACATAGTTTTAAAGACAAAGTTGTAGGGAAAAAAAAAAAAAAAAACTGTTGGTTCCAAGGAAATCATAATCACCATCATTCTGTCTAATGATGTTGGGACCCTGGACATTCTAAGGTGGGCAATCCATCCAGCAGAGCACTCCTAAGAATTTTCTCAATTCTGCTTGCAATTTCCTGTAATCCACTAGATAGTACTTCAAGCCCCTGATATAAACCCATCAAAGGGGATTTCTTGGTTGGAGGCAACATTTTCCAAAGTTTTGCTAGAATGTCTGAGAGAGAACTTTGTCTTAGTGGAGTTTGATTTCCTTCCCTCTTATATGACGGGTACTCTGTGCACACTGTAAAATGTAGTTTTCCTACAGAAAAATGTGCCAAGGCATTTTTCTTCATTTTTGAGAAACGCTGGTTTCTCAAGACTAAGCAGGACTACGTTCCCCAATGACTAGGTTCAAATACCGGAAGCTTCTCCCTTTAGGCCAGCTGTGTGGGGTGTTCCCATCTGAATGTCTTCAGCAGGTAGAGTTTCTGAGTTCAAGACCAAGCTGTGACATTAATCAGTAGGGCGTCCCACACAGTGCTTTTTGTTTTTTATTTTTTTATTTTTTTTATATTAAGCTTTTTATTTACAAAACATATGAGTGACCTTTCAACACTGACCTTTGCAAAAACTTTTTTTTCCCAAGCTTTTCCCTCCTTCCCCCTACCCCCCACCCCTAGATGACAGGTAATCTAATACATGCTAAGTAGGATAAATTATATGACAAATAATATATGTATACATATCTATACAGTTATCTTACTGCACAAGAAACATCAGATCTAGATAGAGAAGAAGAAAAAAACAACCTAAGAAGGAAAACAAATGCATGGAAATATTCACAGAAAGTGTTAAAATGCTGTGTTGTGGTTCACTCTCAGTTCCCACAGGCCTTTCTCTGGATGTATATGACTATCTTCATCGCAGCACAACTGGTTTGAATCACATCATTGTTGAAGAGAACCATGTCCATCAAAATTGATCATCGTATAGTCTTGTTGCTGTGTACAATGTTCTCCTGGTTCTGCTGATTTCACTCAGCATCAGATCATGCAAGTCTCTCCAAACCTCTCCGAAATCCTCCTGTTGGTCATTTATTACAGAACAATAATATTCCATAACATTCATATACCATAATTTATTCAGCCATTCTCCAATTGATGGGCATCTTTTCAATTTCCAGTTTCTTGCCACTACAAAAAGGGCTGCCATAAACATTTTTGCACATGTGGGTCCCTTTCCCTCCTTTAAAATCTCTTTGGGATATAGGCCCAGTAGAAACACTGCTGGGTCAAAGGGTATGCACAGTTTGATAACTTTTTGAGCATAGCTCCAAATTGCTCTCCAGAATGGTTGGATCCGTTCACAGTTCCACCAACAATGTATCAGTGTCCCAGTTTTCCCACATCCCCTCCAACAGTTATCATTATCATTTCCTGTCATTTTAGCCAATCTGACAGGTGCCACACAGTGCTTTTTAAAAAATCCTAATCTTATGATGTGCTGGACTTGTGAAAGGCATCCTAGATATATATAAATGACTTTGAGAAGTAGTGAAAATTGATCCTCTGATTTTCTTCCTTTAACAATTGTGCATTGATTAAATGGCAAATATATAGATTTTTTGTTTATCGTTGTAGTCATCAATTTAGTTTTCCTTCTCATGAAAGATCAAATATCTATATGAGCAACCCACTGATCATTATTTCATAAAAATCTTCTCTTTTGCCTTCCTTTTCTGGTGCTGGCCTTTTTAAAGCAGTTCAAATTTTGGTTCTCAAAATGTGTATTATTGTCCTAGGTTTTGATTTGAGTACAGTCCATTGCTAATCCCTTCCTAGTCAAATTTCTTTTTGAGAGTGTGAATTGTACCTCTGAGTCCCAGGTGAAATGTGAGAAGAATTTGGTCTTTCTTGGGATTGCAGACAGAAAGATGGCTGGGTATTTTGTCTGCCATTTGTGAGGTAGCTTTTGTATCTCTTCTTCATTATGAAATGAAATACTATGCAAGAGAAAAGGAAGTTTCTTTCTCCTTTTTCATTTCTTTCTTTCGATACCGCAGCCTTTTTGGATCCCTTGAGAGCATGTAGATGCAAGCCACAAGCCATAGACAAAATCTACAGGTTACAGGGCAATCCCAAATATTAGTATTCTGTCTAATGATGATGGGCCACTGCACGTTCTAAGAGGGGAAATCAAATTTGCAGACAGATTCCTAGAATTTTCTAATTGTGCATTCCATTTTGTAGCTCCATGGATGTAGCTCTTCCAGTGCCTGATATTAATCAATCAAAGTTGATGTCTTGTTTTGAGGGAACAGTTTCCAAAGCATGGATTCCTAGAATTTCCTAGAGAGGTTTTTTTTTTTTTCCCGGTTGAATTTGATTACTGCATCCTGAAATATTACAAGGCCTTTTCGTAACCCATTAAATGTCATTTTTTAAATCAACAAATGTGCCTCATTCCATTTTTCATCCTTTCTATAAAAGCACTGGTTTCTCCAGTCTCAGCAGGACTTGGCGGTCCTCTTAGACCTAACTACAAATTCTAGAAGCTTGTGTCTTATGAGCCAGCTGTGTGGAGTGTGCTTTTCTTCAGCCCTTGAGCAGGTGAGAGCCTACGAGTACAAGACAACTGTCAGCTTTTCATCATTAAGCTATGCAACATGGAGCACTTTTGATTAAGTGTAGAACGTTATCATTTGATGGATTCCTGGAACCAATCTTCAGTGTGGAGCAGTGCATCTTGTTCCTCTTATTACTTTCATAAACTCTGGAATTCTTATCAAATGAAAAATAACAGGTCCTTTTTTGATTATAGATGTAGTAATCCAATGAGTTCTTCTCCTCCTCCAAAGATTAGATAGCCCCTAGAGGAGCTCACTTATCATTATGTCACAAAAAGTCTTTTGTTTTGGCTTGCTTTCCTCGATGTTGTTTTGCTGAAGGAGTTGATATTTTGGTATTTAGAAGACAATTTATGGAAATAGCATTGCGATGAATACTGTCTATGCCTCCTTTCATAGTTAAATTTCCCATTCCGATAGTAACTATGCTTCTGAATTAATAGGCCATATCCATCACACTTGAAAAGTAACATTTATTTGTATTTACTTGGGATTGCAGGCAGCAAGGAAGCTTTGGCTTGGTCTGCTAGCTAAGTTGTAACTTTTTCATTTCATCTTCAATATGGAAGGAAACAGTATATATGCATATTGGAATTTCTTGCTCTATTTGTATGCTGGTCATTTTGCATCATAGCCATCATGGATTTCTTGAAAGCACATAGAGGTAAAGCCAACGTTCTAGGGAAAAACCTACTTTTTTTTCCCAGGAAATCAGAAAAACAATCATTCTATCTCATAATGCTGGAACTCTGGATATTCTATGGTGGAAAATCCTTCCAGCAGAGCACTCCTAAGAGTTTTCTCAATTCTACTTGTCATTTCCTGTAATCCACCATATCTTACTTCAAGCCGATGACATAAACCCATCAAAGGCAATTTCTTGTTTGGAGCCAACATTTTCCAAAGTAAGCTTTGTAAGGAGGTCTGACAGAGAACTTTGTCTTAGTGGAGTTTGATTTCCCTCCCTCTGATATGACAGGTACTCTGTGCACACTGTAAAATGTAGTTTTCCTAGAGAAACATGGGCCAAGGCTTTTTTCTTCATTTTTGAGAAACACTGGTTTCTCAAGACTAAGCAGGACTTGGTTCTCCAAGGATTAGTTTGAAATCCTGGAAGCTTCTCTCATTTGGTTGGCTGTGTGCGGTGTTCCCTTTTAAATGCCTTCAGCAGGTAGAGCTTCTGAGTTCAAGACCAACCTTTGCCATTAATCAGTAGGGTTTGCCTCACACAGTGCTTTTGACAAAAAGCCGAACATTATGGTGTGCTGGATTTGTGGAAGATATTCCAGCTATAAATGACTTTGAGAAGCAGTGAAAATTGATCCTCTGATTTACTTCCGTTTACAATTAAGCATTGATTAAATGGCAAATACGTAGATTTTTTGTTTATTGTTGTAGGTATCAATTTAGTTTTCCTTCTTGTGAAAGATCAAATATCTATATGAGCCACCCACTGATCATTATTTCACAAAAAAAATCTTCTCTTTTGCCTTCCTTTCTGGTACTTGCCTTTTAACACGGTTGGTGCTCATGAATATATTATGGTAGTAGCATTTAATTCGAATACACTCCATTTCTCATCAGTTCCTAGTCAAATTTCTTTTTGAGAGAGTGAATTGTACCTCCCAGTTTCTTGTGAATCTTTACCCCAGTTGAAATGCAAGAAGAATTTGGTCTTTCTTGGGATTGCAGGCAGAAAGATGGCTGGGAATTTTGTCTGCCAGCTGTGAGGGAGCTTTTGCATCACTTCTTCATTATGAAATAAAATACTATGCAAGAGAAAAGGAAATTTCTTGCCTCTTTTGCATTTCTTTCTTTTGGTACCACAGCCTTCCTGTATCCCTTGACAGCATGTAGTTGCAAGCCACAAGCCATAGAAAAAATCTACAGGTTACAGGGAAATCCCAAATATCAGTATTCTGTCTAATGATGATGGGCCACTGCACGTTCTAAGAGGGGAAATCAAACTTGCAGACAGATTCCTAGAGTTTTCTCAATTGTGCATTCCATTTTGTGTCTCCATGGATGTAGCTCTTCCAGTGCATGATATTAATTAATCAAAGGTATTTCTTGTTTTGAGGCAACAGTTTCCAAATCATGCATTCCTAGAAGATCCGAGAAAGCACTTTTTGTTGGTTGAGTTTTATGACTGTTTTTTGAAATATTTCAAGACCTTTTCTTAACCTATGAAAAGTTATTCCTTTTTTTTTTGACAAATGTGCCGGATACAATTTTTCATCATTTGTGGAGAAGTGCTGGTGTCTCCAGGCTCAGCAGGACTTGGTGGTCCTCCAAGGCTTAGCTATATATTCTGGAAACATCTGCCTTTTGGGCAGCTGTGTGGTTTGTGCCTTTCCTCATGTCTTCATCAGGTGAGAGGTTGTGAGTTCAAGAGCAGCCTCTCCCTTTAATCAGTAAGCCACACAACCCACAGCAGTTTTGACCAATGGTAGAACATTATCATTTGAAGGATTTCTGAAATCACTATTCAGTGTGGAGCAGTGCTTCTTGTTCCTCTTATTTACTTTTGTAATCTCTGCCATGCTTATGAAATGGCAAATACCTGAGTTGTTTCTTTATTGGTATAGTCCTCAATTGAGTTCTCCTTCTCTTCCATAGACCAGATAGCCCTTGGAGGAGCCCACTGATCATTATGTCACCCAAAAGTCTTTTGTTTTCGCTTGCTTTCCTCGATGTCTCACTATAATAGTTGATAATTTGGTATTTAGAAGACAATTCATGGGAACAGTCATTGCAACAAATACTGTCTATGGCTCATCATTTTGTAGTTAAATTTCTTTTTCAGACACTGAACGGTGCTCCTGAGCTGATTGGCCATATTGACCACACTTGAAATCCAAGATTTATTTGGATTTACTTGGGATTGGAGGCAGCAAGGAGGCTTGGGCTTTGGTCTGCTAGCTAGGGGTAATTTGTACATTTTGTCTTGAATAAGGAAGGAAATAGTATATATGCACATTGGAAGTTTCTTGCTCTATTTGCATGCTGTTCTTTTTGCATCATAAC
Source organism: Myrmecobius fasciatus (assembly GCA_023553655.1). NCBI lineage: Eukaryota > Metazoa > Chordata > Mammalia > Dasyuromorphia > Myrmecobiidae > Myrmecobius > Myrmecobius fasciatus. Next base: position 10,300 of record JAJPUD010023812.1, on the reverse strand, counting down.
AGTCATGGATTTCTTGAAAACCCGTAGATGTAAAGCGAACGTTGTAGGAAAAAAAACCCAACATTTTTGGTTCCCAGCAAATCACAAACACCATCATTCTGTCTAATGATGCTGGGACCCTGGACGTTCTGAGATGGGAAATCCATCCAGTAGAGCACTCCTAAGGGTTTTCTCAATTCTGCTTTTCATTTCTTGTAATAAACTAGATAGTACTTTAAGCCCATAATATAAACCAATCAAAGGGGATTTCTTGGATGGAGGGAACATTTTCCAAATAAGCTTTGCTAGAAAGTCTGAGAGAGAACATTGACTTAGTGGAGTTTGATTTCCCTCCCTCTTATCTGACAGGTACTCTATGCACATTTTAAAATGTAGTTTTCCTAGAGAAAAATGGGCCAAAGCATTTTTCTCCATTTTGGAGAAATGCTGGTTTCCAAATACTAAGCAGGACTTGGTCCTCCAAGGCCTAGGTTCAAATAGTGGAAGCTTCTCCCTTTTGCTTGGCTGTGTGGGGTGTTCCCTTCTGATATATCTTCATCAGGTAGAGGTTCTGAGTTCAAGACCCCCCTCTGCCACTCTTCAGTAGGGGTTGCCCCACACAGTGCTTTTGACAAAAAGCCGAACATTATGATGTGCTGGATTTATGAAAGGCTTCTTAGGTATAAATGGCTTTGAGAAGCAGTGAAAATTGATCCTTTGATTTACTTCCTTTAACAATTGAGCATTGATTAAATGGCAAATACACAGATTGTTTGTTTATCATTGTAGTCATCAATTTAGTTTTCCTTCTTGTGAAAAATGAAATATCTACATGACCAGCCCACTGATCATTATTTGAAAAATATCTTCTCTTTTGCCTTCATTTTCTGGTACTTGTCTTTTTAAAGTAGTTGAAATTTTGGTGCTCAAAAAGTGTATTATGGTCCTAGGTTTTGATTTGAGTACAGTCCATTGCTAATCCCTTCCTAGTCAAATTTCTTTTTGAGATTGTGAATTGTACCTCTGAGTTGCTTAGGCATCTTTACCCCAGGTGAAATGCAAGAAGAATTTGGTATTTCTTGTGATTGCAGACAGAAAGATGTCTGGGTATTTTGTCTGCCAGCTGTGAGGGAGCTTTTGCATCTCTTCTTCATTATGAAATGAAAGAGTATATGAGAAAAGGAAGTTACTTGCCCTTTTTGCCTTTCTTTCTTTTGGCATCACAGCCTTTATGGATACCATGACCAGACGTAGAAGAATACCACAAACCACAGAAAAAAATGGTAGTTTACAAGGAAATCACAAACATCATCATTCTATCTAATGGTGATGGGACATTGCATATGGTAACATGGGATGCAAATTTACAAAAAATCTCTTTAAAGCTTTCTCCATTGTGCTTTCCTTTTCATTCTCCATGGATGTAGTTATTCCAATGCATGATATTACTGAAGCAAGGGTGATTTTTTTATTTGGAGGCAACAATTTCCAAAGTAAGCATTCCTAAAAGATTTCAGAGAGAGGTATTTTTTTTTGTTGCGTTTGATTACTGCATCCTGAAATATTACAAAATCTTTTCATAAGCCATTAAATGTCATTTTTTTTCTCAACAAATGTGCCTCATTCCCTTTTTTCATCTTTTCTATAGAAGCACTGATTTCTCCAGTCTCAGCAGGATTGGTGGTCCTCCTAGGCCTACCTACAAATTCTAGAAGCTTGTGTCTTATGAGCCAGCTGTGTGAAGTGTGAATTTCTTCAGCCCTTGAGCAGGTGAGAACCTATGAGTTCAAGACCACTGTCAGGTTTTCATCATTAAGCTATGCAATAAGCAGCACTTTTGATCAATTGCAGTAAGTTATTATTTGAAGGATTTCTGGAATCACTCTTCAGTGTGGAGCAGTGCATCTTGTTCCTCTTATTACTTTGGTAAACTCTGGAATTCTTATGAAATTCCAAATAACATGTGTTTTTTTTTTTTTTTGTTTATATAGTAATCCAATGAGTTCTTCTTCTCCTCCAAAGGCCAGATAGCCCTTACAGGAGCTCACTTATCATTGTCTCACAAAAAGTGTTTTGTTTTGGCTTGCTTTCCTCGATGTTGTCTTGCTGAAGGAGTTGATATATTGGTATTTAGAAGACCAGTCATGGAAACTGGCATTGAACTGAATATGGTCCATGCCTCCACATTTTGTAGTTAAATTTCCTCTTCAGATACTACACTCTCACTCCACGTTGATGGGCCATATTGATCCCACTTGGACTCCAAGATTTATTTGGATTTACTTGGAATTGCATGTAGCAAGGAGGCTTGGGCTTTGGTCTGCTAGCTAACTTGTAACTTTTATATTTCATCTTGAATAAGGAAGGAAATAGTATATATGCAAATTGGAAGTTTCTTGCTCTATTTGTATGTTGGTCTTTTTGGATCATAGCCATCATGGATTTCTTGAAAACACATAGATGTAAAGCCAAAGTTGTAGGAAAAAAAAACTGTTGGTTCCAAGGAAATCAGAATCACCATCATTCTTTCTAATGATGTTGGGACCCTGGATATTCTAAGGTGGGCAATCCATCCAGCAGAGCAATCCTAAGAATTTTCTCAATTCTGCTTGTCACTTCCTGTAATCCACTAGATAGTACTTCAAGCCCCTGATAAAAACCCATCAAAGGCAATTTCTTGGTGGGAGGGAACATTTTCCAAAGTAAGCTTTGCTAGAAGGTCTGAGAGAGAACTTTGACTTAGTGGAGTTTGATTTCCCTCTCTCTTATATGACAGGTATTCTGGGCACACAGTAAAATGTAGTTTTCCCAGAGAAAAGATATTTTTCTTCATTTCTTGAGAAATGCTGGTTTCTAAAGATTAAGCATGACTTGGTGGTCCTCCAAGGCTTAGGTACAAATCCTTGAAGCTTCTCCCTTTTGGCAGCTGTGTGAGGTGTTCCATTCTCAATGTCTTCAGCAGGTAGAGGTCCTCAGTTCAAGGTCAACCTCTGCTATTAATCAGTATGGCACACCCCACACAGTGCTTTTGACAAAAAGCCTAACATGATGGTGTGCTGGCCTTGCGAAAGACATCCTAGGTATAAATGATTTTGAGAAGCAGTGAAAATTGATCCTCTGATTTTCTTCCTTTAACAATTGCGAATTGATTAAATGGCAAATACATATGTTTTTTGTTTATCGTTGTAGTCATCAATTTAGTTTTCCTTCTCGTGAAAGATCAAATATCTATAAGAACAATGCATTGATCATTATTTCACAAACAAATCTTCTCTTTTGGCTTCCTTTTCTGGTACTTGGCTTTTAACACAATTGAAATTTTGGTGGTCAAAAAGTATATTATGCTCTTAGGTTTTGATTTGAATACAGTCCATTTCTCATCAGTTCCTAGTCAAATTCCTTTTGGAGAGAGTGAATTGTACCTCTCAGTTTCTTGGGAATCATTACCCCAGTTGAAATGCAAGAAGAATTTGGTCTTTCTTGGGATTGCAGGCAGAAAGATGGCTGGGTATTTTGTCTGCCAGCTGTGAGGGAGCTTTTGCATCTCTTCCTATGAAATGAAATAGTATATATGAGAAAAGGAAGTTTCTTGCCTGTTTTGCATTTCTTTCTTTTGGTACCACAGCCTTCCTTTATCCCTTGACAGCATGTAGATGCAAGGTACAAGCCATAGAAAAAATCTACGGGTTAGAAGGAAATTCAAAAAATCCGTATTCTGTCTAATGATGATGGGCCACTTCATGTTCTAAGAGGGGAAATGAAACTTGCAGACAGGTTCCTAGAGTTTCGTCAATTGTGCATTCCATTTCTTGTCTCCATGGATGTAGCTCTTCCAGTGAATGATGTTAATCAATTAAGTGTTATTTCATCTTTTGAGGGAACAGCTTCCAAATCATGCATTCCTAGAAGATCTGAGAGAGCACTTTTTCTTGGTTGAGTTTTATTACGGTTTATTTAAATATTACAAGAACTCTTCTTAACCTATGAAATGTTCTTTCTTTTTTTTTTTTTTTTGACAATTGCGCTGGACACAATTTTTCATCATTTCCGGAGAAGTGCTATTTTCTTCACTCTTAGCAGGACTTGGTGGACCTCCAAGACTTAGCTACATATTCTGGAAACGTCTGCCTTTTGGGTAGCTGTGTGGTTTGTGCCTTTCCTCATGTCTTCAGCAGGTGAAAGGTTGTGATTTCAAGAGCAGCCTCTCCCTTTAATCAGTAAGCCACACAGCCCACAGCAGTTTTGACCAATGGTATAACATTATCATTTGGAAGATTTCTGAAATCACTATTCAGTGTGGAGCAGTGCTTCTTGTGCCTCTTATTTACTTTTGTAATCTCTGGCATGCTTATGAAATGACAGATACATGAATTGTTTCTTTATTGGTATAGTCCTCTATTGAGTTCTTCTCCTTCTCTTCCAAAGATCAGATAGCCCTATGAGGAGCTCACTTATCCTTATCTCACAAAATGTCTTTTGTTTTGGCTTGCTTTCCTTGATGTTGTCTTGCTGAAGTAGTTGATATTTGGGTATTTAGAAGACAGGCATTGCACTGAATACTGTCTTACTCATTATTTTGTAGTTAAATTTCCCATTCCGATGGTGAATGATGCTTTTGAATTAATTGGCCATATTGACCACACTTGAAATCCAAGATTTATTTGGATTTACTGGGGATTGTAAGCAGCAGGGAGGCTTGGGCTTTCTCTACCAGCTAAGCTGTAGCTTTTACATTTCATCTTGAACAAGGAAGGAAATAGTATACATGCAAATTGGAAGTTTCTTGCTCTATTTGCATGCTGGTCTTTGTGCATCATAGACGTTATGTATTTCTTAAAAATGCATAGATGTAAAGCCAGCGTTGTAGGAAGAAAAAACTAAACAAACTGTTCTTCCCAGGAAATCAGAAACACCATAATTTTGTCTAATGCTGCTGGAACCCTGGACATTCTAAGGTGGGAAATCCATCCAGCAGAGCACTCCTAAGAGCTTTCTCATTTCTGTTTGTCATTTCCTATAATTCACTATATCTTACTTCAAGCCCATGATCCAAACCCATCAAAGGTGATTTCTTGGTTGGAGGCAACATTTTCCAAAGTAAGCATTGCATGAGGTTCTGAGAGAGAAGTTTGTCTTAGTGGAGTTTTAATTCCCTCCCTCTTATATGACAGATACTCTGTGCAAACTGTAAAATGTAGTTTTCCAAGAGAAAAAGGGGCCAACGCATTTTTCTTCATTTTTGAGAAATGCTGGTTTCTCAAGAGTAAGCAGGACTTGGTCCTCCAAGGCCTAGGTTCCAATATTGGAAGTTTCTCCCTTTTGGTCGGCTGTGTGAGGTGTTCCCTTCTGAATGTCTTCAGCATGTAGAGCTTCTGAGTTCAAGACCAAAGCTCTGCCATTAATCAGTATGGCACACCCCACACAGTGCTTTTGACGAAAAGCTGAACATTATGTTGTGCGGGATTTGGAAAAGACATTCTCGGTATAAATGTCTTTGAGAAGCAGTGAAAATTGATCCTCTGATTTTCTTCCTTTAATAATTGAGCATTGATTAAATGGAAAATACACAGATTTTTTGTTTATCGTTGTAGTCATCAATTTAGTTTTTCTTCTCAGGAGAGATCAAATATCTATATGAAGAACCAACTGATCATTATTTCACAAATATTCTCTTTTGACTTCCTTTTCTGGTACTTGGCATTTAACAGAATTGAAATTTTGCTGCTCAAAAAGTATATTATGCTCTTAGGTTTTGATTTGAATATAGTCCATTTCTCATCATTTCCTAGTCAAATTTCTTTTTTTTTTTTTTGAGAGAGTGAATTGTACCTCCCAGTTTCTTGGGAATCTTTACCCCAGTTGAAATGCATGAAGAATTTTGTCTTTCTCTTGTGATGGCAGACAGAAAGATGGCTGGGTATTTTGTCTGCCAGCTATGAGGGAGCTTTTGCATCTCTTCATTATGAAGTGAAATACTATGCCAGAGAAAACAAAGTTTATTGCCTGTTTTGCATTTCTTTCTTTTGGTATCACAGCCTTCCTGTATCCCTTGACAACCTGTAGATGCAAGCCAAAAGCCATAGAAAAAAACTACGGATTACAAGGAAATTCCAAACATCCATATTCTGTCTAATGATGATGAGCCATTGCATCTTCTAAGAGGAGAATTGAAACTTGCAGATAGAATCCTAGAGTTTTCTCAATTGTGCATTCCATTTCGTGTCTTCATGGATGTTGCTCTTCCATTGCATGATATTAATCAATCAAAGGTGATTTCTTGTTTTGAGGCAACATGCATTCCTAGAAGATCCGAAAGAGCACCTTTTCTTGGTTGAGTTTTATTACTTCTTCCTGAAATATTACAAGTCCTTTTCTTAACCTAGGAAATGTTATTTCTTTCCTTTTTTTTCCGACAAATTTCCTGGACACAATTTTTCATCATTTCTAGAGATGTGCTGGTTTCTCCAGGCTCAGCAGGACTTGGTGGACCTCCAAGGCTTAGCTACATATTCTGGAAACATCTGCCTTTTGGGCAGCTGTGTGGTTTGTGCCTTTCCTCCTGTCTTCACCAGGTGAGAGGTTCTGCGTTCAAGAGCAGCCTCTCCCTTTAATCAATAAGCCACACAACCCACAGCAGTTTTGACCACTGGTAGAACATTATCATTTGAAGGATTTCTGAAATCACTATTCAGTGTGGAGCAGTGCTTCTTGTGCCCCTTATTTACTTTTGTAATCTCTTTCATGCTCACGAAATGGCAAATACTTGAGTTGTTTCTTTATTCGTGTAGTCTTCAATTGAGTTCTTCTCCTTCACTTCCAAAGATTAGAAAGCCCTATGAAGAGCACACTGATTATGATGTTATCCAAAAGTCTTTTGTTTTGACTTGCTTTCCTTCATGTTGTCTCGCTGAAGTAGTTGATATTTTGGTATTTAGAAGACAATTCATGGAAACAGGCATTGCAATGAATATTGTCTATGCCTCATTTTGTAGTTAAATTTCCCATTCAGATACTGAACTACACCATACGAATTAATTGGCCATATTATCCACACTTGAAATCCAAGATTTATTTGGATTTACTGGGGATTGCAGGCATCAAGAAGGCTTGGGCTTTGGTCTGCTAGCTAAGTTGCAACTTTTACATTTCATCTTCAATAAGGAAGTAAATAATATATATGCACGTTGGAAATTTCTTTTTCTATTTGCATGCTGGTCTTTTTGTATCATAGCCGTCATGGATTTCTTGAAATCACATAGTTGTAAAGCCAAAGTTGTAGGAAAAAAAAAAAAACTCTTGTTTTCCAGGAAATCAGAAACACCATCATTCTGTCTAATGATGCTGGAACCCTGGATATTCTAAGGTGGGAAATCCATCCAGGCGACAACTCCTAAGAGTTTTCTCAATTCTGCTTGTCATTTCCTGTAATCCACTATATCTTACTTTAAGCCCATGATATAAATCCATTAAAGGAGATTTCTTGGTTGGAGGGAACATTTTCCAAAGTAAGCTTAGCTGGAAGGTCTGAGAGGGAACTTTGACTTAGTGGAGTTGGATATCCCTCCATCTGGTATGACAGGTACTCTGTGCCCACTTTAAAATGTAGTTTGCCTAGAGAAAAATGGGCCTAGGCATTTTTCTTCATTTTTGAGAATCTCTGGGTTCTGAAGACTAAGCAGGACTTGGTTTTTCAAGGGCTAACTTCAAATACTTGAAGGTTCTCCCTTTTAGTCGGCTGTGTGGGGTGTTCCCTTCTGAATGTCTTCTGCAGGTAGAGATCCTGAATTCAAGACAACCCTCTTCTGTTAATCAGTAGGGTTTGTCCCACACAGTGCTTTTGACAAAAAACCCAATATTATGGTGTGCTGGATTTGTGAAAGATATTCTAGTTATAAATGACTTTGAGAAACAGTGAAAATTGATCCTCTGATTTACTTCCTTTAACAATTGTGCATTGATTACATGGCAAATGTAAAGATTTTTTACTTATTTTTGTACTCCTTAATTAATTTTCCTTCCCGTGAAAAGGTCAAATACCTACTTGACCACCCCATTGGTCATTATTTCAAAAAAATCTTCTCTTTTGCCTTCTTTTTCTGGTACTGGCCTTTTTAAAGTAGTTGAAATTTGATGCTCACAAAGTGTATTATGGTCCTAGGTTTTGATTTGAATACAGTCCATTGGTAATCCCTTCCTAGTCAATTTTTTTTTTTTGAGAGAGTGAATTGTACCTCTGAGTTGCTTAGGCATCTTTACCTCAGGTGAAATGCAAGAAGAATTTGGCCTTTCTTGTGATTGCAGACAGAGAGATGGTGGGGTTTTTTGTCTGCCAGCTGTGAGGGAGCTTTTGCATCTCTTCTTCATTATGAAATGAAATAGTATATATGAGAAAAGGAAGTTACTTGCCCTTTTTTCCTTTGTTTCTTTTGGCATCACAGCCTTCATGGATACCATGAGCGGGTGTAGAAGAAAACCAGAAACCACAGAAAAAAAAATGTCCAGTTTAGAAGGAAATCACCAACATCATCATTCTATCTAATGGTGATGGGATATTGCATATGGTTAGATGCGAAATCAAATTTACAGAAAGCTCTTTAAAGCTTTCTCCATTGTGCATTCCTTTTCATTCTCCATGGATGTAGTTATTCCAATGCATGATATTACTCAAGCAAGGGTGATTTTTTATTTTGAGGCAACAATTTCCAAAGTAAGCATTCCTAAAAGATTTGAGAGAGAGATTTTTTTTGGGTTGAGTTTGATCACTACATCCTGAAATATTACAAAATATTTTCATAACCATTAAATGTCATTTTTTCTCAACAAATGTGCCTCATTCCCTTTTTCATCTTTTCTATCGAAGCACTGGTTTCTCCAGTCTCAGCAGGACTTGGTGGTCCTCTTAGGCGTTCCTACAAATTCTAGAAGCTTGTGTCTTGGGAGCCAGCTGTGTGTAGTGTGCCTTTCTTGAGCCCTTGAGCAGGTGAGAGCCTATGAGTTCAAGACCAGGGTCAGCTTTTCATCATTAAACTATGCAATAAGCAGCACTTTTAATCAATTGCAGAACATTATCATTTGAAGGGTTTCTGGAATCACTCTTCAGTGTGGAGGAGTGCATCTTTTTCCTCTTATTACTTTGGTAAACTCTGGAATTCTTATGAAATGGCAAATAACATGCGTTTTTTTGTTTATACATGTAGTAATTCAATGAGTTCTTCTCCTTCTCCTCCAAAGACCAGATAGCTCTTAGAGGAGCTCACTTATCATTATCTCACAAAAATTCTTTTGGTTTCACTTGCTTTCCTTCATGTCTTCTTGCTGAAGGAATTGATATTTTGCTATTTAGAATACAATTCATGGAAGCCGGCATTGCACTGAATAGGGTCCATGCCTCCACATTTTGTAGTTAAATTTCCTCTTCAGATACTACACCCTTACTCCACGTTGATGGGCCATATTAACCCCACTTGGACTCCAAGATTTATTTGGATTTACTGGGAATTGCAGGCTCCAAGGAGACTTGAGCTTTGGTCTGCTAGCTAAGTTGTAACTTTTACTTTTCATCTTGAATAAGGAAGGAAGTAGTATATATGCACATTGGAAGTTTCTTGCTCTATTTGCATGCTTGTCTTTTTGCATCATACTTGTCATGGATTTCTTGAAAACACATAGATGTAAAGTCAAAGTTGAAGGAAAAAAAAACCAAAAAACAAACTGTTGGTTTCCAGGAAATCAGAAACATCATCATTTGGTCTAATGGTGCTGGAACCATGAACATTCTAATCCAGCCAGCTGACAACTCCTAAGAGTTTTCTCAATTCTGCTTGCCATTTCCTGTAATCCACTAGATAGTACTTCAAGCCCATGATATAAACCCATCAAAGGGGATTTCTTGGTTGGAGGGAACATTTTCCAAAGTAAGCTTTGCTAGAAGGTCTGAGAGAGAATTTTGACTTAATGGAGTTTGATTTCCCTCCCTCAGATATTACAGGTACTCTGTGAACACTTTAAAATGTAGCTTTCATAGAGAAAAATGGGCCAAGGCATTTTTCTTCATTTTTGACAAATGCTGATTTCTCAAGGCTAAGCAGGACTTGGACCTCCACGGCCTAGTTTCAAATACTGGAAGCTTCTCCCTTTTGGGCAGCTGTGTGAGATGTTCCCTTCTGAATGTCTTCAGCAGGTAGAGGTTCTGAGTTCAAGACTAACCTCTGCCATTACTCAGTAGGTAACACTCCACACAGTGCTTTTGACAAAATGCTGAACCTTATGATGTCCTGGACTTGTGAAAGGCATCCTAGGTATAAATGCCTTTGAGAAGCAG
>JAJPUD010023811.1:0-19511 GCA_023553655.1 Myrmecobius fasciatus | reverse complement strand
ATTTTAAGGTTTTTATGCCCTAACACATGGTCAATTTTTGTATAGGTGCCATGGACTGCTGAGAAAAAAGTAAACTCTCTACTGTCTCCATTCAACTTTCTCCATAGATCTATCATACCTAACTTTTCTAACAATTGGTTTATCTCCCTAGTTTCTTTCTTGTTTATTTTGTAGTTTGATTTATCTAATTCTGAGAGAGCAAAGTTGAGATCCCCCACTAGTATCATTTGGCTGTCTATTTCTTCTTGCATCTCTCTTAATTTCTCCCCTAGGAATTTGTGTGCTATTGCACTTGGTGCATATATATTTAGTATAGCTATTGCTACATTATCTATGGTACCCTTTAATAAAATATAGTTTCCTTCCTTATCTCTTTTGATTAGATCTATCTTGGCTTTTACTTGATCTGAGATAAGGATTGCTACCCCTGCTTTTTTTCTTCACCTGAAGCATAATATTTTCTGCTCCAGCCATTTACCTTCATCCTATTTGTGTCACTATGTTTTAATGTGTTTTTTGTAGACAACATATTGTGGGATTCTGGTTTTTAATCCAGTCTGATATCTGCTTCTGCCTTATGGGAGAGTTCACCCATTCACATTCACAGTTAGAATAACTAATTCTTTATTTCCTGCTGTCTTATTTACCCAAGTTATGTTTTCCCCTTCCCTTACTCCCCTTTCTCCCTTCCCCCCTCCTCAGTACTTTGCTTTTGATGACCCCTTCCCCAAACAGTACTCCCCTTTCCTTTCCCCTTTCTCCCTTCCCCACTCCGCATCACTTTCCTTTTGATGACCCCCTCCCCCAAACAATACTCCACTCTTTACATGCCCTCCCCCGTTTTTACTCCTTTCCCCTGATTCTTCTATTTTCCCTTCTATTAGTTTGTCCCTTACTTTTCCTCCTTTCCCTCCCACTTCCCTCTAGCAACAGACAAGTTTCTATGTGAAATCAAATGTCTGATATACAGTTTTAGAGCCCAACCTGATGAGAGTAAGATTTACACAGTGCTCATCTCCCTCCCCTATTTCTCTCAATTATATTTGGTTTTCTTTGCCTCTTCAAGTGATTTTTACCTTGTTTGTACCTCCTTTTTTTTAGATCTTATTTTACCACTTTTTCCCTCTTTTCCCCAGTATAACAACCTTTTCCCCTCTAGTTCTCTTTTTCATATTATCAAAGTAATATCTAGTTAATTATACCCCCAAACTTTAAGTATCCCTCTAGTACAAATAAAGTTCTCAAGAGTCCTTTCCTTTTTACCTTTTTATGCATCTCTTGAATTCTGTGTTTGGGTGTCGAATTTTTTGTTCAGATCTTGTCTTTTCATTAGAAATAGGTGAAATTCACCTATATCATTGAATGACCATCTTCTTCCCTGGAGGATAATGCTCATTCTAGCTGGATAGGTTATTCGTGGCTGTAATTCAAGTTCCTTTGCCCTTCGGAATATCTGGTTCCAAGCCCTTCGATCTTCAGTGTGGAAGCTGACAGATCCTGACAGATTCTAATTATTGATCCTCAGTATTTGAATTTTTTCTTTCTATCTGCTAGCAAAATCTATTCCTTGGTCTTATAGTCCTGAAATTTAGCCATGATATTCCTTGGGGTCTTAATTTTGGGGTCTCTTTCAGGAGGTGGTCGGTGAATTCTTTCAATGGTGATTTTGCCCTTTGATTCTACAATCTCAGGGTAGTTTTCTTTCAGGATTTCCTGGAGGATAGTGTTTAGATTCTTTTTTTCATCATGGCTTTCAGGAAGTCCAAAAATCCTTAGATTGTCTCTCCTAGATCTATTTTCCAAGTCAGTTGTTTTTCCTAGGAGATATTTTATATTTTCTTCTAATTTTTCATTTTTTGTTTTTGTTTGACTGATTCTTCAAGTCTCAGTGAGTCATTCACTTGCATTTGTTCAATTCTTATTTTTAAAGTGTTGTTTTCTTCAGTTACCTTTTTAAGCTCCTTTTGTAACTGGCCAATTTGTTCATTGCACTCTTTTTCCACTTCACTAATTTTATTTTTTAATAAATTGGTGTCTTTTTCATATCTCTTTTGCAGGGCATCATATCCTTCTTGCAAGATACTGTATCCTTCTTCCACTGATTTCAGTTTATTTTCCCATTTATCCTCCAGCTCTCTTTTGAGGTTCTTTATGCAATCTTCCAGAAAGTCCTTTTAAAAAGGGAACCAGTGGTGGTCCTTGCTGATTTTCTCTATAGTTTTGTCTAAAGAAACCTCTGGATCTGGGGTCGTTTCTTTGCCTTGATAAAAGCTGTCTATGGTGAGAGCTCTATTTTGCTTCTTCATCATTTTTTTTAGACAGCGTGGATATCTCTTTATGGTAGGGGAAAAAAAACGATGGCTGAAAAAGCTTTGCCCTGGGGCACTTCAGCAGGTTGACTTAAGGTGCTGGGCCAGTGGGGGCTAGGACTAAGTCCGAATTACTCCTTAAACAAGGCAAGTCTGCAGGAACACCTTCCCCCAATCAGGGCAGAGTGTCCCGAGTGCCTCAGATAAACTCCAGCTTTTTGGAATTTGGAGTTTGGAGTTTGGAATTTCTTCCACAATGAGCTGAGCTGAGTCCCACCCTCACTTCCGGCCTATGCAGGGCTCGTCTATTTATCTCTTTGTGGGAGTCCTACTAACCTGATATGAAGTTATCCAGAGAGCCGTGCCCAAATATTTCTGAGTTCGTTGACTTGAAGATCAGTTCAGAGGCTTATTTTATTGTTGATTTTAGAGAAGATCGGAGGAGGACGCAGAAAATCACCTTTTCACTCCGCCATCTTGGCTCCGCCACCACTGCTGGTCATTTCTTACAGAACAATAATATTCCATAACATTCATATACGATAATTTATTCAGCCACTATCCAATTGATGGGCATCCATTCAATTTCCAGTTTCTAGCCACTACAAAAAGGGTGGCCACAAACATCCTTGCACATATGGGTCCCTTTCCCTCCTTTAAGATCTTTTTGGGATATAAGCCCAATAGAAACACTGCTGGGTCAAAGTGTAGGCACAGTTTGATAACCTTTTGAGCACAGCTCCAAATTGCTCTCCAGAATAGTTGGATCCATTCACAGCTCCACCAACAATGTATCACTGTCCCGGTTTTCCCACATCCCCTCCAACATTCATCATTGTCTTTTCCTGTCATTTTAGCCAATCTGACAGGTGTGTAGTGGTATCTCAGAGTTGTCTTAATTTGAATTTCTCTGATCAATAGTGATTTGGAGCATTTTTTCATATGACTAGAAATGGTTTTAATTTCATCATCTGAAAATTGTCTGTTCATATCCCTTGACCATTTATCTAATGAAGAGTGGCTTGAATTCTTATAAATTTGAGACAATTCTCTCTATATTTTATATATGAGGCCTTTATAGTAACCCTTAAATGTAAAGATGATTTTCCAATTTGATTCTTCCCTCCTAATCTTGTCTACATTATTTTTGTTTGTACAGAAACTTTTTAACTTAATATAATCAAAATTATCTATCTGGTGTTCAATTAAGAGTTCTAGATCTTCTTTGGACATAAATTTATTCCATCTCCAAAGGTCTGAGAGGTAAACTATCCTATGTCCCTCTAATTTATTTGTCAAATTTCTATGACTGTATCCTTGCAAAGATCCACAAACATCTGTGGTCCATGCCTAATGAATTAATCATATATATATATATATATATATATATAATTATATACACATATACATATATATACACATATACATGTATATGTGTATATATATGTATACACATATACATATATGTATATATGTATATACATTCACATATATACATATTCACATATATATACATATATATGTGAACTTTATGTGTATATATATACATATATATATATATATACATATATATATATATATGCATATATATATATATATATATATGACATCCCTCTTGTTTAAAGATCTCTGATAGAGTCCACAAAAATGGAAATATGGTTATAAAGTGAATCTGAGAATTTTTTTCTGTCAGAAAGATGCAGTTTCCTATTCTTTTTTATTTATGGGAAAACCCTACATGCTTTGCTACTTTATATTTTTCAATATAAATTAATCATTTATAAGAAAACGTTTTTTTCTTCTTCTTATCTAATAAATAACAAAAAACATATTACTATCTGCATCATACAGACAACATATCATGTAATAATCAAGCTACAAAAACATGGAGGCATAATTCCCAAATTAGCCAATCCACAATGTTGTTTGGAGAAATTGCCTATGATTAAAAAGAAAACAGATCAACTAGAGAAATCTACTGGGAATAGAAAGGTTAACATTGTTTTGAATTTTTTGAGGGTAAATTCTTGTTGTTGCTATTCCCTAGACAGACTGCAGGGGAGTAAAGCATAATATTTTATTGATACTTTCTTTTTTTTTCTTGTAAAGATATTCCTTTAACTAAGTTTGCAAAATACATCTTTAGCAACCTGAGGGGTTGCATGTACATATGCTCAGAGACTATCTCAATTGTCCAGATCTTTAATAAAACAAATGAAGGAAAATTTCATTTAACCTGCTCAGTAGCATCGACTCCCATGTTCAGCAAAAATAAATGCACCACATTGGAAGAAATTGTAGCAAATTATGGCATGGTAACATTACTTAATTAGTAGCATGCATAGGATGACAGTTCCCTTTGGTTAAAAATATCTATTTAGCTGTAATCTAGTGAAGATGAATGGGGTTCTAGTTAAAACAGAGCCCATGTTTCAAGAACAAAGAAGTAGAAATTATCACAAAGTTCTTGTTTCTCTTCCTAGGATTTGTCCTTCAGGCCTTTTTATCTGCAAATATCAATCAACTTGCTTCACAGCCCATTGCTGATTTCTTAAAGCTGTCAGTTAACTTATATAAATATGAACTTCAATATATTCTAAATTAAATAACTGTTGAAGAATTCAAAAGAAAAAACTGGTTTGTTTGTTTTTTAATTTTTGTCTTCTTAGGATTATCACTGTGCCACTCCCAATTCATTCAATTTAAGGGATAAATTATGACTGAAAATTCCAGCAAGCCATTAATGAACACATTGGGCTTTTTATCATTTCATATCATCTAATGAGCTAGATATATATGTCTCTAGTGGGGAGGCAGAGTGGCCAAACTGTATGAAATGAACAAATGAACACTGGGTCATGTCAAAGAAACATTTGCACTGTAGCAATTTTGCATAATAAATAGATACATGATTAATATATTGTAACAACTTTTATTTTCTTTGCATACTAAGTTTAGTAGCCTGAATTTGACATTAAGGGGAAATCATGTGCAAATAGTGCAGATGTCTGTAAGATTCCATCTTTTATCACTCTTGATATCTACTGCTTATAATGTACTTTTGCTAAATTTCTAAGTGGATTATAAGGGATGCCTAGGTAGAAATCGGTTTTTGTAAGCACCTTCAATCTCCTGATCTCCCTACATCTATTCCCCACTTTAACAAAGAACAAAAACAGTTTTCCACCATTATTAAAATATACATTTTTAACACCACATTACTGACATTTTCTTTTCTCTAATTGTCTTAAAACAGAATGTGCTACTAATCCAAATGGAATACGATGAGCAAGCAGGGGAAACAATAATAATGCAAAGTGTAATTTTTAAAAAGGGCACTGGACTGAGAAATCAAAAGTCCTGGATTCCAATAATACTTTTGTAATTAGCTGTATAATATTAAAGCCATCACTTTATTCAATAAGTAATGAAGTGTAGATATATAAAGGCAGTTACAGAGTCAGAGACTGGTATTCAAAGGCTTCTTTTGACATATAAAGACTATATAATGACTATTCAAGTTCCATAATCTTTCAGTGTCACCAGACAACTCTCCAAAACAAGAAGTTTCATAAAAGCAGTCAACCTTCATTGATAGGGTTTCTTAACCCAGGAGTTCCTCTTACCTAGGAAATTACAAATGTATGCCATACCTAGTCACTTGGGAACAAATAGAATTTTTGTTTCTGGGTAAGGTCAGAAGTTCACGAGAATACCAGATCTTATGGGCCAAGTGGGAAATGGGAATGGGGTTTGTAAACAGTAGGTCTAAAAACCTGGCAATTCAACAAAGTAAAACAATAAAAGCTTTGATGGCAAGATGGTAGCTTGTTCTCACAGAGTCCCCATATACAAGCACAGGATCTTTTAAGGCTCCATTGAGTCAGACTTCTTTGCATCAGTGATGTTGGCAAAATAATCAAGCTCATCAATCTGTTGCTCAATTTCTTGATTTTTTTCTATCACAAATATATTTAACCTTTGTTATGGCATAGATCCCTTTGGCTTTTGAATGAAGCCCCAGTATCTCTTCTCAGAATAATATTTTTAATTACATTTCTTATTCAGACATGTCTGACTGCTCTACCCATTTGGGATTTTCTTGGAACAGATATTGGGATGGTTTGTCGTTTCCTTTCGCAGCTTATTTTATAGATGAAGAAACTGAGGCAAATAAAATTAAATGGTTTGCCTAGCATCTGAGTAAATGTCTGAGGTCATATTTGAACTCAGGTAAATGATTCTTCCTGATTTTGTGTTTGGCACTATCATTTATAGAGCATTTTTACAGTAGAAATAATTTTGCAAACATATTTTAACCTCATAATGACTCTGGAACTTGTGTGCTATTATTATCCCCATTTAAAGATCAAAAGCTGAAGCAGAGGTTGATTATCTCAAGGATAGTGTGGAGGAAGGAAATAAGTATCTATATAATGTCTAGTATGTGATTGCACAATAAGAAAACCATACTGAATTCTGTCTCGTTCTAAATCCAATATCCTATTTACTGTTCTACATAATTGCCTCTAATGTTCTAAAATTTTTTTCACTCTTTTATAACACAGTTTGCTCAGTATGATTGCTTTATGATAAATTGCTACAACACTGCACTCATTACAAGCCATTCTCCAATTGATAAATGGCCAAAGGATATGAACAATTTTCAGATGAAGAAATCAAAACCATTTCTAGTCATATGAAAAAATGCTCTAAATAACTATTGATTAGAGAAATGCAAATTAAGATAACTCTGAGGTACCACTAGACACCTCTCAGATTGGCTAAGATGACAGGAAAGATAATGATAAATGTTGGAGGAGAGGTAGGAAAACTAGGACCAACTAATTTGTTGGTGAAGTTGTGAACTGAACCATCCATTCTGAAGAAGAATTTGGAATTATTTCCAAAGGACTATCAAACTGATCACACCCTTTGATCTAGCAGTGTTTTTACTGGGCCTGTATCCCAAAGAGATCATAAAGAGGGAAAAGGACCCACATGTGCAAAAATGTTTGTGGCAGCCCTTTTTGTAGTGGCAAGAAACTAGAAACTGAGTGGATGCCCAAGGGTTGGAGAATGGCTGAATAAATTATGGTATATGAATGTAATAGACTATTATTGTTCTATAAGAAATGATTCACAGGCTGATTTCAGGAAAGCCTGAGAAGACTTTCATGAACTGATTCTGAGTGAAGTTAATAAAACCAAGAGATCTAAGTACACAGCAACAAGATTATGTGATGATCAACTCCAATGGGTATGACTCTTGTCAAAAAGGAGGTGATTCAGATCAGATCTACTAGACTTGTGATGGAGAGAGCCCTATGTACCCAGAGAGGGGATTGTGGGGACTGAATTGTATCACAACATAGTATTTTCACCTTTTTTTGTTGTTTGCTTGCTTTTTTTTTCTTTTCTCAGTTTTTCCTTATTGATCTGATTTTTATTGTGCAGCATAATAAATGGGGAACTATACATAGAAGAATTGCACATGCTTAACATATTAGATTACTTGGTCTCTAGAGGAAGAACACAAGGTTTTGCAAGGGTAAATATTGAAAACTATCTTTGCATGTAATTTTTTTTTCTTTTTAAAGTTTTTTTTTTATTTTCAAATATATGCATAATTTGATAACATTGACCCTTGCATAGCCTTGTGTTTCACATTTTCTCCTCCTTCCCCACATCATCCCTTAGATAGCAAGCAATCCCATATATGTTAAACATGTTAAAATATATGTTAAATCCAGTATGTATAAACATATTTATAAAATTTTCTTGCTGCACAAGAAAAATCAGATAAAAAAGAAAGTAAATGAGTAAGAAAACAAAATTCAAGTGAACAACAAAAAGAGTGAGGATGTTATGTTGTGATCCACATTCAGTTCTCACTCTGAGTATACATGGCTCTCTATCACAAGATCATTGGAACTGGCATCGATCACCTCATTATTGGAAGGAGACACGTTCATCAGAATTGATCTTCATATAATATTGTTGTTGCTGTGTATAATGATCTCCTGGTTCTGCTCATTTCACTTAGCATCAGGTCATGTAAGACTCTAGAGGCCTATCTGAAATCATCCTGCTGATCATTTCTTATAGAACAATAATATTCCATAATATTCATAAAGCATAACTTATTCAGCCATTCTCCAGGTGATGGGCATCCACTCAGTTTCCAGTTTCTTGCCACTACAAAAAGAGCTGCCACAAATATTTTTGCATATGTGGGTCCCTTTCCTTCCTTTAAGATCTCTTTGGGATATAGGACCAATAGAAAATCTGCTGGACTAAAGGGTATGCACAGTTTGATAACTTTTTGAGCATAGTTCCAAATTGCCTCCAGAATAGCTGGATCTGTTCACAATGTATTAGTGATCCAGTTTTCCCACATCCCCTCCAACATTCATCATTTTATTTTTTTCTGTCATCTTAGCCAATCTGAGAGGTGTTTAGTGGTATCTTAGAGCTGTGTTATTTTCATTTCTCTGATCAATAGTTATTTAGAGCACCTTCTCATATGATTAGAAATTGTTTTAATTTCTTTATCTGAAAATTTTCTGTTCATATCCTTTCACCATTTGGCAGATGGAGAATTGCTTGAATTTTTATAAATTTCAGTCAATTATCTACATATTTTAGAAATGAGGCTTTTATCAGAACTCTTAAATGTAAAAATGATTTCCCAATTTGTTTCCCTTCTGATCTTGTCTGTATTAGTTTTGTTTGTACAAAAAGTTTTTAGTTTAATATAATCAAAATTATCTATCTGGTGTTCTGTTATGAGTTCCAGTTCTTCTTGGGACACAAATTCCTTCCTTCTCCACAGATCTGAGAAATAAACTATCTTATTTTCTTCTAATTTGCTTCTAATATCTCTATGTCTAAGTCATGAACCCATTTCGATCTTATCTTGATATGTAGTGTTAGGTATGGGTCAAGACCTAATTTCTTCCATACTAGTTTCCAATTTTCCCAAAAGTTTTTGTCAAATAGGAAGTTCTTGTCACAAAAGCTGGGGTCTTTGGGTTTGTTGAATTCTAGATTTCTTTGCAGGTATTTTGAAAAAAAAAGACTTTTAAAAATAATAAATAAATAAGATCATCACATTCATCTCCCAATCCCTATACAGTTAAGAACATTGGATTATGGGAAAAGCACTAGACTACAGTCAAGGCATCAGGATTTCAGGTCTGAATGTATCACTGCTTTGCTTCCCTGACATTGAGCAATACACAATTTCCTTGAGTCTGAGTTTCCTCATCAATAAAATCAGCATGTTGCTCAGCAGAAACCCTTCATCTCTGCTCCAGACCTAACATTTTATGATTTTTCTGAACCTCTTCTATGCTAACAGGATGATGTCAATAAGTAGCATAATGACCCTACTCTAGGGAGCACTTCTGAAAAGAATACTCTGAGCCTAATATCCTTGGGGATAGCAGTGTCACTCAAACTGCCAGACCTCCTTCTAGTTCCAGCCCTTATGATCAGTACTGAGGGAAGAAACCATTGCAGAGTATGGGTTCATATCCTTCATCATCACTAGCAATTATTGACCAGGTGTTTCTAAGAAGGAAGAGAAGAAAAAGAGCCCAATAAATGCCAGAATTTCTGAGACCATCAGTCCTGTACTATTAAGAGTTAATTTCTATGAAAAAGAAGCCAGGCATCCTCAGCAACTGCCATTCACAGGTCAAGTAAGCTGAAAGGAGACCCTCTAACGGAAAGAAAGTCAAATCTCTATCTCCTTGACAACATCCCTCTCAGAGCCTGCTGGAAAGATCTTAGAATCCTGATCACAACTGCCTCTGAAATAGCAATATTTCCAACTCACCATCAAAAGTTCAACACCTGACATTAATGTCATTTTTATCAGTAAAAATGACAATATCCACTTTGCCACTGCACCTTAAGGACCATAGAACCTTTCTACAAGATTTTCAACTAATTTCTTCCACTTGCTTTGTATTTTCTTTTTATATCTCCAGTGTTTTGCACAGAGTAAGTATGTAAAAGATGATTTTTCATGCTTACATTTATAGTCATATTTATAGAACCTGAGGGGACTTCAGACATCATCAAATCCAACTCTTTCATTTAATAGATGAGGGAAATTAAGACCCTGATAGCTTAAGTTACTTCTCCAGAAACACATGGCTTTTCTTTTCCACTAGCCTTAAATAATCATGCAATTGTACAAATTATTTTAATTAATCTGTGACAATAGTCAATGGCAGATGTATCTAGAAATCCAGTCCAAGTTGCAAAACAAAAATTAAAATTCACCACATCCTCAAAGCATTATTTTATTTTGTTTTTGTAACCCCACGAGTGCCTGACACATTGTAAATGCCTGTTGAATTGAAGATAATAGGTAAACCTCTTTCCCCAGTAGTAATCTATCCAACTGGCCATTGAAAAAATCAAATTTACATCAAACAATGAAACATTTCAAATCAAAATCATATAAAGCTTCATTCCCATCATATTAGAATGCAAAATACTGTAATGTGTTATTATCGGACACTATCGCTAAAAAGGGGTTTTTAGGTTTGATAGAATTTCATTCTTCCCAGTCAGTTGCCAAACCCTGTAAATTTTTTCTTTATGAAATTTTTATATGTGACCCCCTTCTTTCTTCTAACAGAGCTTTCACCTATTATAGGTTCTCGCCATCTCACTCTTGTACCATTGTACAAATCTCTCCATTCTAGTCCATCCTCCATTCACTTGTCAAACCGATCTTCCTAAAGTACTAGCCTGACTGTTTCACCCCCCCATGTGAGAATTTGACCATCTCCTCAAATATAAAATCCTCTTTTTGGCTTTTAAAGACCACCATATTCCCTCCATTTTTCTCAGTATGCTTTTACCTTTTTTCTCTTTAGATTCTATATGATTCAGGGACAATGGCCTTTCTCCTAACTTGAACATATGACATTCCATCCCTTAATTCTGTGCTTTTTCACTAGTTGTCTCTCAAACACCACATCCTGGCTAACTCCATGCCTTATCAAAAATCCCACCTTCACCTCCTTAAATCTAGGGTTCTTTATCTAAGATTAGCTCCAGTTTATCCGACTTATATCTTGTTTGAGTATAGTTGTTTGCATATTGTTTCTTCTTTTATATTATGAGGCCCTTGAGAGCAGAGACTAGATTTTTGCCTTTCTTTTATTAAAGGTCATAGCTCAGTTTCTGATATTTGGTTTACATTCAATAAATTCTTGTTTTAGTTGTTCATGTGTCATAGCCAATAAATTTAGTAGGAACAGAATATTTTCAGGGGAATAACATGAAAGAAATCTCATAATTTAGTCATTTACTTAAGATGTTTAGATTTTTAAGTGGCAAACATAACAAAATTTTTGCCAATGAGTGGTAAAGTCCTTAAAAACAATTTAAACTGGTATTTGTTTTTCAAGTGTGATGACTCTAGAAATTTGTTTTAAATATGTACTAGGATTCCAGTAGCTAAAAATTAATCTTTGGCACTAACAAGAGACTACCCAACCTGCTGAAAAAGAGCTATCTCTTCACAGATACTTTCCTTCCCTGGAGAGTTGCATTTTAGAAATCATTTCTGGCTAACAGACACTGGAAAAAATAGAAAGGCTATAAACATGCTTAGATACCCTCTGTAAAATGCAAATGCACAGATAAAGAGCTGAAAGGAAGCTCAGAGAACTTCTACAGGAACCCTTTCATTTTGTATATAAGAAATCTAAAGCACAGGGAGATGAAAGGATTTACCTAGTGGTTATATATACAGTATAAGGCTTTGAATAAGGATTTCAACCCATCAGAATCAGTACTCTTGAGTTTTATGATTTTTGTCTTATTTGTCCCTAACATTACTTACCATTTTTGTTTTGTCCTTCTGTATTTTAAAAAAGAAAGCAACAATAAACATACATTCCAAATTTGCGGGCCCATTCTATTGATTTTTGGCTCCTCTTCTGTTTGAGATATTCCCATTTACATTTCTCAAATTATAGCAGTGTCATAGTATCCTGAGCATCCCTAATCTCTCTGACCCTAGAAAAAAAGTTTCTTTAGACTGGAAATCCATTTCTGCTAACAAGGCTAATTATTCTTATTCTTTCTTATCAGTTGTTATTAATTGATGGACCTATAACTTCTAGCAGACCTATAACTGAGGGTTTTGTATTTACCCAGGTCTCAGGGAACACATCCTAGTTGTTCTTTGCAACATGGGAATATCACAAACTGGGGTCACTAGGCTGGATCAGCTGACTGGTTTTTAAAACTTTCCATTTTGAACAGTTCTCACCACTTTGGAAAGTAATTTGGAATTATGCCCAAAGAGTTATATGTTTACATCCTTTGACCCAAGAATATTTCTACTAGTTCTATTTCCAAGGATGATTATGAGAAAAGGAAAGGAATCTATGTATACTAATGTATTTATAGCAGTTCTTTTTTATGGTCACAAAGTTTCATGAATGCTTATCAATTAGGGAATGGTTGAACAAATTGTGTTATATAATGATTTTAGAAAAACATGGATAGGCTTGCATGAAATAATGAGTGAAATGAGTAGAGTGAAGATAATGTTGTATACTGTAGTAATGCTATTTTAAGAATATTTTGGGGATATGAACTGACAATTTTCAGATGATGAAAAGGTGCTTTAAATGATTATTGATCAGAGAAATGCAAATTAAGACAACTCTGAGGTAAGACACCTCTTAGATTGTGCTAATCCAACAGGAAAAGATAATGATTAATATTGGAGAGGATGTGACAAAACTGGGAAAACAATACATTGTTGGTGGAGTCGTGAATTAATATAACCATTTTGGAGAGCAATTTGGAATTATGCCCAAAGGGCTATCAAACTGTGTATATCCTTTGATCCGGCAGTGTTTCTACTGGGTTTGTATCCTAAAGATATCATAAAAAAAAGGAAAAGGACCCACATGTGCAAAAATGTTTGTAGCAGCCCTTTTTGTTGTTGCAAGGAACTGGAAACTGAGTGGATGTTCATTATTTGGGCAATGGTTGAATAAGTCAAGTTATATTAAGTTTATGGAATATTATTGTTCTATAAGAAACAATCAACAAGATGATTTCAGAAAGGCATAGAGAGACTTATCATGAATTGATGCTGTGTATTGAATAGACCCAAGAGAACATTGAACACAGCAAGAAGATGAAGTGATGATTAATTGTGATAGACATGACTCTTTTCAACCACAAGGTGATTCAGGCCAGTATCAGTGGTCTTGTGCTGAAAGGAGCAATCTGCACCTAGAGAGAGGACTGTGGGAATTGAGTGTGGATCACAAAATAACATTTTCACTCTTTATTGTTGTTTGCTTGCATTTTGTTTTGGGCCTCATTTTTTCTTCTTTTTATCTGATTTTTCTTATGCAGCATGATAATTATGGAAATATATACAGAAGAGTTGCACGTGTCTAAAATATATCGGATTACTTGACATCAAGAGGAAGGGGTGGGAGGAAGGAAAGGAAAAATATTCAGAATATAAGGTTTTGCAAGGGTGAATGTTGAAAATTATCTATGCATATATATTGAAAATTAAAAAAAACTTTAATAAAAATACTTTGGGGAAAAAGAATAACTGAGCAACTAAGTCATTTTGACTATTATAAATATCCAAATTAATATAAAGGAATATAGTATTTGCATCCATAGAAAGTACTGATAAATAGAAGCATAGAATGGTAACATATGTTTGTATGTCTAATGGTAGCCATCCCTATGGTGAGGTAGGAAAGGAAAGAAAAAAAAAAGAAAAAAAAAGAAATTTACATAATAACTTTATGGCATATTTAAAAGAATAGTAAGTTGTAATTAATAGACTTATGGTTCCTGTGCAATCATCTTATTATGCTATATTATAGAAATGTTTGGTTTCTTCCATACATTAAAAATAAAATAAAATATCTTTTAATAAAAAATAAAGATAGTCTTTCCATTTCTGCCTGATGTTGATTGGGATTCTCTTCTCATGCCCCAGTCTTCTTACTGAATTCTTTTTAAGCTTAACTTAGGCCTCAATGTTATATTACTGTTATAAAAATCATATTTAACACTTTCTAATTCTGTTTCTAAATCCTGCTTTGATACCTCATCTAAATGTTCTGAATTAACTGTTTGCCCTCACATTTTAGATGTTACAAGTCAGACTATCACAAATTAATGTTTTTTTTCTTTAAATTAATTTAATAACTCACTTTGTTTTAGATTCTCTTCTATTCATTTTTGCTAAATTTTTCTTCCTTCAAATCATATTTCATCTTTGCTAGCTGTATTGATAAGTTATGTCTCACAATGACACATTATGTAAACTCATTAGTTATTAATTCTAGTAGCATTCAAAAGCATAAGCCGCATGGGAGAAATCATTAGGGAGGAAGCCCAGGAAACTTGGACAATCTGGGAAACATGTCCTGCTGCCAAGAATAATGTGTATAATTTAAAGAGGAATGCCCTAGCTTGTTTGGTTTTGTGAAACCAAAAACACTAGGGAAAAGAAAACAAAAGCTGGTTGAATGCTATATTCTTGATTATGGAACTGATTAAATTAAATGAAAAGGCGTACTCACTCTGAGATTAAAAGACAGAAATTCAAATCTCACCTATACTTCTTACTATCTGGTTGAACTTTCATTCAACCTTCCATAAATTTCAAACTCATCATCTGTAGAATGAGAGGATTGGACTAAACAATGTCTGAGATCTCCTTGGTTTAAATCTGTAATCCTATAAAATACTGGACCACCACAGGTTAAATTGCCAAGTTATCAACTGTAATAGTCGTTCTTAACTTAGGGTGATCTTTTTTTAAAGTATCATATTTTTTAATATTTTTGGTATCTCTTTGCCAAACAATTTTTTTGTATTTTTGTATTACTTTCATTTACTTTTCCCAATTTTCCCTCTACCCTAAAACTATGACCCAGAAATACTTAAGGGCAATAGTTAACACTAAGAATCAGATGCAACAACACCAGCAAAGGGCCCTTATAATCTCTTTCTGATCAGTTGTTCAATATCACCCTTCCCCTTACTATTTTTGACCTGAGAGTTCCAGAAACTGCTGCTGCCACCACTGCCACTAATACTGTCAGGGCCACCTGCTAAGCCTGGAGCTGATACTGCTGCTAAACCCCAGGCAAACTATCTCCCCACCCCATCACAGAATCACAGACCTATCTTGCAGATCTTCTAAGTTTTCATAGAGTGAAAAAATGTGGGTCTATATACCAAAAAGATCATAAAAGAGAGAAAAGGACCCACATGTGCAAAAATATTTGTGGCAGTCCTTTTTGTAGTGGCAATGACTTAAAAATTGAGTGGATAGCCATCAGTTAGGGAATAATTAGATAAATTATGGTATGTGGATGTTATGGAATACTATTGTTCTATAAGAAATGATGAGCAGGCTGACTTCAGGAAAGTATGGAAAGATTTATATGTTGCTGAATGAAGTGCATATAATCAAGAGAACATTGTACAGAGCAACAACAAGATTATGTGATGATCAACTGTGATGGGCTTGGCTCTTTTCAACAATGAGGTGATTCAAGACAATTTCAATAGACTTGCAATGGAAAGTGCCATCTGCATTCAGAGAGAGAACTATGGAGACTGAATGTAGCTTAGTGAATAGTATTTTCACCTTTTTGTTGTTGTTTGTTTGCTTGTTTTTTTTTTTTTTACTTTCTTGTGCTTTTCCCCTTTTGATATGATTTTTTTTTGTGCAACATGACAAATAGGGATATATGTTTAAAAATTTGATGTTTGCTTACTGTCTAGGGAAGGAGGAAAGAGGGAGAGAGAAAATTTTGGAGCACAAGTTTTTGCAAAGGTGAATGTTGAAATCTATCTTTGCATGTGTTTAGAAAAACTATTTAAAATACTATTTAAAAAACAAAATGCCTCAGTATGACCTTTTGTTCACTCTGTCATTTCAAAATTTGATTTGAAGTATTATTTTAAAGTGGGTTAGAGGGGAATATTAAGAAAGTCCAACTGGGTTGCTGTATATACTCCATCATTTTGCCTGTAATTATAACTTTGAATAGTACAAATTCAGATATATATACGACCACTTGGGGGAATCTATTATTGTGCTTCTCAGGATCTGACCATTATTTTATAGATACTATAAACAGAATCTCAAAGAAGTGAAAAACTTTACCCACAGTTGCAAAGCTAGAAAACATTAGAGATAGGATTTGAACCCAGATTTTCCTAAGTCTAACATTCTTTCCACTATAACATGCTCTTTCAATTATGTGCTATTACAGAACAATCTTTTCCCAAAATATTCAATCATACACACTCATCACTATCCTAACTTTTTGGGCAACAATGCTAAGATGAGAAAGGAAAAGGAAGATAGATAGAAAAGCTACATTTTCAAAGTAAAAGCCCCCAGAGGTGGCATTTATCTTTTTCCATTCCTAAACTGAGTCAAGAACAAACTTAAGCAAAGTCTAGGAAACCCTGATTTTCATGGCTTTGTGAATAAACAAACTACAAAAAAGTCCCATTAGCGAAGGAGAGCAAAGCAATGAGAAATTCTTCTTTAATCTACAAGCATGTCTTTCAAAAAAACCAGTGTGGGGGAAAGGCAATCTGAAAGTATATTTATGCCCACTTTGCATCTGGCTCTCATCTATAAGGAAAGTTATTTTTCTATTGAGATTCATGGGATTACTCCCACCTAAGCCCTTCTTTGTTGAGAAATATTGGTATTTTTTCTCAGAAGAGAATCTTTCTGAACCAAAAAATTCAAGAATAACTGTTTTTTACTGACAGAGTCCAAAAAGGGAATTTGGGCTTTTCTAGTTCTCATTTTCAATCTGCTCCCTTTGGGGGCCATATGATATTAACACAGGTGATAAACCTAGAAGTCTAGTATTTAGTCAATATAGACTGTAAGCCAAAGACAGATTATTCAATAAATTTCCTTGATTATTGGGCTTTGATGATAAAAAAAAAAGATTGGTTATTTTTTGTAAAATGCTATAATGCTCACTCTGAATCTAGAATTTACTGGTGTAATACCTGTTACAACCAAATTAGGCTATTTTATATTTAGTGTGGATTTTGTTTTATGCAAGATCTTAAGCAAAAGGATTGCCCTATAACTAGGGCACAAGGACTGGGGCTTTTTCCTAAAGGGCAAAATTAAAGGGCGTTTACAGCATATACCCCAATTGAAAGCGCCCCCCATAACCTCCAGGTTGATTTGTGATACTTTGCTTGAAGTAAAAAAAGATTCCAAGATAGAATTGGATAGACCAGTTATTTTTCTCTTTCACACGCCAATTCTATATGCCTGGGAATTAAAAGAAATGTCTGTTGAGTCATTATCATAGGATATAGATCTCTCAAATATTAAGGGTCTTTGATGTCTAACTAACCCAACCTCTCTTTTTGGAGAAGAAAATGAGTCCCAAATTGGTTAACCAACTTACCTAAAGTCACATAGATTATTAGCACTGAGGAAGGATATAGAATGCTATGAGGAATATCCAAGTCTATCACGTGGAGACCCAAAAAGTTTGTTACTTCTTCAATTCCTATTTCAGTTCTTAAATACTGACTTGGCTTCAGCTGTCCTATATCTTGGGGGTCTTATCCCTCAGTACCACTTTTTCTCTCTGGGTCTGAGGTTATTTCTGTTTCTCTTTCAAAAGTTTCCCATGAGATCTCCCAGCTAATTTTTTCATCTGCAGAGTAACTGCTTTTCTGAGTCACAAAGGGAATACCTGGGGATGCCCCAGGTGGCTCACTCAGAACTCTGACAGTAAGTAGACCTGAACTTAATTTGAAATTGCATCCATTTGGAAAGCCTGTGAGGCTTTCTGCCCATTACTCAGTATAACAATCAGGAGTCATACTCTCTCTCATCCATTGGTCCTGTAGGCCCTAGAGACACATGAAAACAATTCACTATCGAGTTTTGTTTTTTTAGAAAATGACACGTGATAAATAATTTATAACTTCCATCTGAAAATGGGAATTAAAAGTAATAAAAAGAAACTTGCAGGCAGATCACAGAAATTTGGGGTTTTACATTTGGCTTTTTCATGAATAAAGAATGCAATAATCTTCCCATATCAATTCTGAATGAATTATAGGTTTCAGCCAGTTGGAGCTTTGGTGCCTCTGTTTCATGAGGGGGTGGAGGAGATGGGGAAGGTTACTAGAGCAATAGAGCATGTTAGTTATTCACTACTGAAAAATAAAGCCCTGCTTACTGATCAAAAAACAAAGCTATTATGGCAGAGAATGAAACTATAATCTTATACAAGGAATTAGAACAAAACTATGTTCCAGAAGAAGTTTTAGGCTTAGGTTTCCTTAGAGGAAGGTCCATTGAGGGAAAAATTGAAATGAACATTTTAAAGAAACTTCTAAAAAAGTTAAAATAGGGTTTTTGGTGATTTTTTGCAATAAAAGCATTCAATACTTCTCTTTTGACATTGGGCAGATACTTCAGCATAGAATGCACATCATCTTATTTATTTGATTATAGGAAATGAATATTTTTTGAAATGAAAGTAAACATTACCTTAAGGGAGTAGCTGAAGAAAATGGCATGAGAAATGGAGGCAACCCTAAACATGATTCAAACAAATTCCCCACTTTTTACTTAGTTTTCTTGATATTCAAAACTAATGTATCTTAAGAAGAAATTAACTCATCTATATGATGATTTCAGCTTTCCATGCCATTCTTCCTGTTCACTTTGGAAACCCTTAGCAATTGATAGAGGACTTGTGGAATACATAAGAAAGTCCCAGTCCTCCTTCTTCAATCACTAAATCTCTCAGTAGTGCTCATTTTCCCCCTTCAGATTCACAAATTCTTCATCATTCCTCTCTCTGTCTCTCTGTCTCTCTCTCTCTGTCTCTCTCTCCCCAAAAGCTGTCCTTATTAAAGAATATGATTCTATAAAATTGACTCAGGAATGAATGATTAAACAAACACACACTAGTTGAAGGCACTATTTTGGGCACAAGGATTAGAGAGAAATGGAACAGTCTATGCCATCAAGGAGAATATAATCTACTGGGAGAATTAAAATGAGCTCACAAATAAGGAAATTCAGAATACAGGGAATAATAATTGGAAGGATTGAGAAAAATTTCTTTTCTAAAGTGGCCCTGAGAATTAATGAAAAAA